>DWON01010575.1:0-10694 GCA_018251015.1 Phocides pigmalion okeechobee
AGATGCGCGTGCCGGCGGCAGTGCCGCCGGGTTAGCCGCCGGCCGTGCCGCCGCCTATGTGTGGATGTACCATTAGACATAGGTACATTTCTTAATTCTAATTGAAACTTAACTTCAATACAAAAATCATGCCCTATTATCTCATTTTTTAAAATATAAATGACACAAAGCGGAATGTTTATTCTGCCCTTTCTGACTAAAAAAAATCCAAATCGAGTAATAAATAACAGAGTTATATGGTAACAAACATAACAAAAAATTTGACATAAGAATTTCTTCCTTTCTTGATAATGAAAAGCTTTTTTTGAAAAAGCGACCGAATGCGTTTCAATGTCACTAACAATAAAGGATTCTGTAGTCGGGATGAATGTTTACGTCAAAATTCAGGTTAATAAAATATTAATCGACAGAAAGATAATGCTTTTAACATTAAGTCCGCCGTTCGTTCCTATACTTTATGTATGGTAAATAATAATAAACGGATAATTCAATAAATATTTAAAATAACATTAAGTTTACAAGGAGAAATTTACATATAAGTCTTAATTTTGCCGACATCAGAAAAGTTTGCATTTCACAATATTTCTCAAAGACACTTAAAATTATTTTACAGACCAATCTCAAAATAACGTGTTTAACCAAATACTTCCAATTAGTCAAAACCACAGAATCACTTCTCTTTCAAACTTTGTAACCATTTTTTCTTAAGTCGTCAGTGTTGCGGGAGGCGGCAATAAACTGGAGCATATTTGAATATAGTGAAGATGCGCAGTCAATTCACACAAATAATGTATTTTTTAGCATCTGTGTATCAATCATCTACGAATATATGGGGCGTAATGTCCGCCCCCAGTCTTGTAGCGGCGACGTTAACACACCACTTTTTTTGGCCCGTAATCCATACAGATTTGTCCGTACAACGCAGGTGTGTACGAGCGGCAAGCGCGTTGTGCCGCGCATTACACAGCAGTGTTGTTGCCACAGGGAAAGTGTTAAGTGTTTTTTATGTACAACTGCTTTAAACGAATTTGTAATTCTCATGTCACAAAGAAAATAAGGAGAGTGCAATTTTTACGATTTTATAAAAGCCTTATCTTCAATTACTGATTTAGAAATAAAAAACCCAGTTATGTGAGTTTATGCGGAATGTTTTTGTCTGTGGTCCCCTATTTCTCGAAATTGGTAAACGGATTTGAATGCCGTTTATTTTTATTAGAAAAATGTAAATATAATAAACCATTCAAACAAATTGTAAACCCATATATCCTTATACATAAGTACTCACTTAGGACTTATAAAGAACCTATCTGCCAAATTACAGGATTCTAGACTTGACGGTTTCCGCTGTGTGTTGATCTCTGTCTGTCAGTCATATTACTCTTCTTCTTTTCTATATAAAGATTTCCGCTAAGTTATTCAATTCGACGTTTGATATATTAATCGATTCCGATCACTATTCGATTATTTCATCCTATTTACGACCTCGTTCACTATTTTACACAGTAACTCTAAACCACGTAAATCGATTTGTCAGTATGTACTTAAAAGAAAGTTCGTTTTAAAATTTTATTTTATTTTATAATGGTCACTCACATAATGTTCATTATTACATCGAAATAAAATTGTTAAATGAAATTTGCTAAAAGGCAGTACAATTACGAGTGACGAATTGAAACAATTAGCTTTGTTGGAACCATGCCGCACGGGCACGGACTCCCTTTAGATTGTTTAGGTTAGGTTTATTACAATTAGTTTTAGGATTTTCATTATTGTTATTAAAATGATAATAGTTTTTGATATTTGCATAGTTGTAATTGACACATAAGCTTAGAAAAATTATAAAAAAATACAATCTTTAGTTCTATTTTTTACTCGTCGCCAAAGAGTTGTGATAAGCCTGTGTAACTGTGTGTCTATGTTTAATGGATACGATGTCTGTAACTTTGTAGTCGTTAAACAAAATAACGTATTAGAATTAGAGAGAGAAAAGATGGGAGAACTAATAGTTCGACCGGGGAGATACCACCGCCGCCCTTATAATCCGCAGTAAAGCATTACTTCCGTTTCGGTTGGAGAGGTGCGGTTGCCGGCTACACTTTGAAGCGAGACGATCGTAGTCCTCAAGAGTAGCAACGTATCTACGTTCGAGCTCATACAGGATTTCGGTCCTGTTTTTGGTTCTACCTGGATGTCAATGGGCTGCGACTACTTAACAGCTTAGTTTTGTTTAAAGAAAATCCGTCCAGCTGTTTGAAGATAATCAGTTCTTTTCTAGTTGACAAAAGAATACTAACAAATTTTATTGACTTTTTCGATTCAAAATCCAGTATTCTGCTAATTCAATGATTTTATAATAACGTGGTATCGCTGACCTGGTGCTGCATAATAAAATTGATTAGCAGTGTCCTTAAGACCTAACAAACATACAGCAGATGGAATGGTCATAACATAACATAACATAACAAATGGGTTACTTTCTAAGAATTTTTTGAGCCGCCTGGTTTTTTTTAAATTTACATTAAACTGCATATTTGTAAATGAAGTCTGAATCATTTCAATTTTATTATTATTAGTAAAAATAAAACAGTTGAAAAAAATAAGAAGTAGAAAGTTCTTTTTTTAAAACATGCCCTTGGAACTAATGGAATTTTATTGAAACAGTTCCATTTGTTTTTTATCTATAATTTATTCAGGAAGATTGTAGACTACGTATAATTAAAATACAAGTATATACATTCATATGTATACCACCGAAAGAGTTATATGCGTTCCCCCAAGCGTATACACATTCGTATAATTCATTCGAAATATTTTCTTACTAATTAATTGTATACATTTTCTCAGTTTTTATGAATATACGTGACTGTATTATTACGTATTGTTTACTTATAATTAGGAAAAAAATTATTCCAATGATATTACCCACTTTATTAATTACATTAGATTATAAATTCCTTATTTCTCCAAACAAGTGAATTCAATTAAAACTAAATTGGCTGAAGTTTCATAGCAATATTTATTACACTTAAAATATGTTTGTTTATTTCAGAGTCAACAACTCCATCTCCTTTGATATCTCATAAGAAATGCTAAAACAATGCAATTAATTTTGGATGCCGATGATATAGACATTAAAAGAAACATGTCAACTATTGAACAAGAATCTCTAAATGAAAAATTCCTTGCCAATAAAATTATTGAAAATCTTCCAGATGACATCACTAGCGGAAATAAAGAAAATATACAAAAACAAGATAACATCATCCCGGATCCACGTGAGGATGAGGTTCCAGACACTGATAAGGAAATAACAACTAGTGACGCGATACAAACTAATAATTTAAATGAAGTGGACAAAGATGATACTGAAAATGTAAAAAATATAAAAGAAGTAGTTAGTGCTAATGTAACAAATAGTGAAATTGATCCGAAAATAACCCATGATGATCTAGTAATTGAAAATAAAACAGAAGAATCTCAAGCTGAAGAAAATAAAGAGAATTTCAAAAATGTGCCTAGTGTAGATATTGTTCAAGAGGTGGAAGAAGAAGTTGGATCGAACACTGTAAGTACTAATGATAAATATTCAACACAAAGTAACAACAATGTGATAACTAAAGACAAAGAAGAGAACCCAGTGGATATAATTGATGATGCTGCTGTAAATGTAACAACAGACAAAATAGGTGAGAAACCAGTAGAAGCAACTGAAGATAATGCTAAAGAAGAGCCAATAGAATCAAAGAAAAATATACAAGTGGATGAAAAACATCTTGTAAATGTGCCACACGAGGAAATAGATTTAAAAAAGGAAGTTGTACAAGCAAATCATCCTGTAGAGAGCATAACGGTAGAACAAAAAGAGAATCAAGTAGATTTAGTTGTAGATGATTTAGCTGTGGATATTGAAATTGAGAAAAAAGAAGAAAAACAGATACATGTAAATAACGATAATATTCAAATTGAAGAAAAGGGAGAGAAACAAGTAGAAGTACATGTAGACGATGCTACAAAAGTGACAGCTTTATTAGAAGAAGAAAACCAAGTGGTTGTAGTTGAAGGTGACAATGTGGAAGTGAAAAATGAAGCCGAAAGAAATCAGGAAAGCATAGTTGACGTTGTCATCACGGATGATGAGAAAAAAAGTACACGTCCCAATGATATTCCTAGTTTAGAATTAGACGATAAAAGTACAAAAATGGAATGTTCTCCAATTGAACCACCTCAATCAGACAATTTAAATGAAAATAATACTACTATTGAAATAGATGATGAAGATGAAAAATATAGTGATAAGAATTTGTCCGATGCAGGAGTTGAAGTAATAAACGCAAATATGGAAGTAGAAGAATCATACGAAAATATTGAAATTCAAGATGATGAAAATATGGAAGTTCAGGCAACAGAGGAGGGCGCAAAGGCTCAGGAATTGGATAAAAATATTGAAGTTGGACAATCAGATGGGAATAAACAAGATAAGATTAATTCAATTCCACTTAAATCACCAATAAAAGAAGTAGTAGAACCAAAACGCATTTGCAAATTATCTAATAATCTTGATATATTCTCTGACGAGGAGGATGATCTCCCCGATGTGAAATCTCCGAAAAATGACATTCCTCCTACATCAGAGAAACAATGCATTAATATAGATGACGATGATGACATTATGTTAATAGATGAAGATACTAAGACTAAGGATAATAAGAAAGAGGATCCTAGCATAGATAATAATACTAAAACTATTAGCGATAATATTGAATCAGTTCAAAAAAGCATTGAAACATATGATAATGTTTGTACAGAAACAACTCAAGTCGCTGAGACGATCGAAAAAATACCCATTGATTCACTTTCACCTAAGGAAGCAGGTAATTTGTTTTACTCCGATTGTTTGCTACACATAAAAACATGACAACCATTTATTGAACATAAATGCATTGTTTAAATAATACCAATATACATTATTTTAACTTTTATAAATCTTACTCCTTTTTATCAAAAACTGATGATATTTACACTTAAAAACATTTCGAAACTAAAATTATGGATTTGTATGTGTTAATATATGTGTACAAATGTACAAATGCAAATTAATCTTCATCTTAAAAAATGTACTATTTTTCAGATACATCAGAGATCACAGAAACTGAAAATAAGGTGGCTTCCGATATCCCGAAGACTGAAACATCTGAAATTCCCATAGATAAAGTTGAAAATAAGAAAGAAATTAAGAAACCATTACTACCGAAACATTTCATAAAGACTTGTAAGAAAAATTTAGTTGATATGTCTAGAGAGGATTTAGAAGATTTTTGTATATTGAAGATCGTTGAAAGTATTGTCGATAGGAGTAATTTGGGTGAAATTAAATCACAACTGAAAAACTTAACTCAAACTGTGGAAGAATGTAAAAAGAAGTGTCTGATGTTGTCAAAACAGAATAAAGATTTACAAGTTGTTTTGAAATCTGTGCAAGAGGAACAGAAATGTGGGCCTGACGTGCATGTCACTCCGCTAAAGATCACACGGTCGGTAGGTATGCAGGTAGTAATGATGGTCGACAAAACTACTAATGGACGTAAAAAAACAGTAAATGGAGTCGGTTCGCCCATACCTATCGTTGGCAGTAACACGAACACGAAACAACCCAAATCTACGGCAAACCAAAATGCTCGAAATATTAAAGAAAAGGCGTCTAACAATCAACCAATACCAGTTCCCCGTCTGGTGCCCGCAGCCGCAGCAGCTAAAACAAATCAAACCGTTGCCAACAATATTGTCGCGAAACATAATAATGTAAGTAACCCTAACATTTTACCTAACGGCGTAAGAAATTCGCCGCCGGCGCAAAAAATGCCAGAAAAAAGACCTCGCTCTCAGGCCGTTACGGTAGACTTAACCGATGACGAACCACCACCAAAATTACCGACTATGCAAAGAGGAGGAGTGAATCAAGCAATGAGAGTTGCTGGAACACCGCCGAACATTCTACCGGCTCAAAGATTCGCAGCCAATTTGAATAATCCTCGAAAGGTATACATCCCTATTAGTGGAGCGCAAGCTCAAAATGTTCGGCCTGGACAAACTATCATGTTGAAAACCGTACCAACAATAGGGCCCAGACAAAGGTGTCCGACGCCTCAAGTTGCAAAAGTTCAGCAGAACGCAGGCCAAGTGCGATTAGGAAGATTGCAACCTACCAGACACCCAGCTCCCTTACCTGACGCCATGAAACAATACCAACCTCCTAATTGGAAAGCTCTACCTCCAGCACCTGATCTCAAACTGTCCAAAGTGGAGAACGGTATTGTTATTTCCTGGAGAATCGACGGCTACCAGGAGGAGAATCACGAGGAGATCGCCAGCTATCAACTGTACGCTTATCAAGAGACCACAGCCCCACCCAGTACCACCTTATGGAAAAAGATTGGCGATGTAAAAGCTTTGCCATTGCCTATGGCATGTACTCTAACACAATTCATGGCGGGATACAAGTACTATTTCGCTGTAAGGGCTGTCGACATTAGAACACGATTTGGTCCCTTTAGTTCACCTGGAAGTATACTTCTTCTCAATAAAATGTAAGACTGAATATTATTTTAGGACTCTCATTGTTTTTGGCTTACAATGTTAACGGACTTCACTACAATAGTGAGACTTGTATTATGTATGAAAAGTTTAGATTGATTATTTTTAGGTTTTATTTATTTTAACAAAATGTTACGTTACTGGATTTTGTACGTGAATGTCTTGATATTGTGTTTGTTGCTTCTGAAAGTACATGATATTTTGGTCAACCTGGTTAGCTTTATACTACGTATGTAAGTTGTCTTATGAAGTACTACTTAGTATGTATGTTATTAGATACAATTCCTGTGTGTACAGTAGATTTTAATATGTTACATACAAAAACAATAGAAAGTAAAGTTTAAAATCGTGTAATATTTTATTGTGTCGCCATTTTAAGTAATGCCTGCAATAGAATAAATAATTTAACTGTAACAATTATTTTAGAAACATGACTTAATTTACTGATACAAAATATTTCTAAAGTATTGTAATCTTAAAACAAATGAATTATTTGTTTAACACTTTCTAAAATGATTTGAAAAGCTATTTGATGTTCACCTGCTGTGCCACGTATTCTAGTTTGAAAGTTGCTGTAAGAATTCACAAGAGGCAATCCACTTTAGTCCCTTCAAGAAGCAATCCATCTGTGATCAAATTCAGATAGGACTCGTTCTATTAAGAGTGGGTAACAGATGCTAAACAGTCACCATCTACCATTAAACAGAATAGAGGCTCATTTGCATCTAATGTAGAATTATTCTTAAATAAATTTGAAGACTGTACAGACTAGGATTTAAGATTTACTTTGAATTTATTGTACAATACCGTTCATTTATTCTATTTTGACAGAAAAGAGTAATATTTCTATGTTAATAAAATTTATCGATTCAGTAGTGTTTAAAAAAAAAAGTCAAATCAAAACTCATGATTTCTTTTATTTTAATTGTTCTATAGTAAGTATAGTACTTGATCTAAGAGTATAATCTCTAGGTAAATAAATATCAGATGTAATAAAGATAACCAGATTGACTGATGGTATTATTTGATATTGTAAGTTGTTTATAGTCATTCTAGTTGATATCGCTACTTAGTTATAGATGGCTCTATGAACACAATTTCATAATTTAGATGTAGCTAGAAAATTATAGAAATAAAAATTCACAATGCTATACAAATGTGTCTGATTTCAATCTTCGTTCGTACTTATTTTGGTGGAAAGTGATGAGTCATAAAGCCTTCATTTATCATGCTCCCAATTTAATTTTCATTTCCCATATGAGTTATATGAACTCCGAAGCATCTATTATGATTGGCATAAAGTCAAGTCGTCATATGAAATGAGTCTAATGACTGAAGTGGCAGAACTTATAGTATTCGACTGGTAAAATGAAAATTGATAGAACGAGTGTCTCAATTTTTAATACTCCGGTGGGTATACTAAGAATTTAAGATTATTAAGAGTTTACGATTATTTCTAATTCTGATTGATGTAAAACAGAAACCAGATAAAAAACTTAAACATTAAAAAAAGGCGCGTTTTACCTTTTTACGTTTTAAAAAGATTCAAATGCTGTATGCTCAAGGAAAAAACGAAAATACAGACTATAATAAATTATCCTTCTTGTCACAACAACCCATTAAAAATAATTTATAGGCCGAGTAATACGTGTTCGGATTTCTTTTCAGTAGGTAGAACAATGATACTACTAAACACATTTAATTCCATAACTTTCCAAGAATAAGACCCAGCTGGGTTAATTCTTATTCCAGCAGTCCTACTATATAAGAAGTTCAGAAAAAATAAATAAAACGCGAATGCCATAGGATGGCGACGGATATAGAATATTTAATTTCAAGTTCAATGTGTAAATAATAATCCCCATCAATACATCAAATTATATCGTAATTTACGCTCTAATACTTTTTAACTAATATATTATACTCTTAATAAATACAATGTGATAAGTATCACATAAAGTAAAGCCGTAACAAGCTTATCGCTTATGTTACTTAATTAATCTACAAGATTAGGTACAATTAAAATGGTTGAATAGAATTTTAAGGATAATTAACATAAGTAATCTGTGCACGGATTTCGATTTCAATTTCATTGGCAGAAATTCGGCCTGAAGCTTGAACTTTCATCAAATATTAAAAAAAACATACGTGATGTTTCAAGCTTTACGGTTTACAATATTCTACTAAATTGGTAGTTTTTATTTCCACCTGCCCATTTAAGGAGAGAGGTCATTAGTCTACTAATAAGAATTTATACTCATCGTCATCATTACGGTTTGATTGATTAATGGCTAATTCCAGATTAATAAATAAATTATGATAATAATACCGTTAATTATTCTAGATTTTAGAATAGATGAAATCTAAATTGCTTAAATATTGTATTGTTTTCATACCATATTCTTATAAGTATATATACATATTGTCGAAGGGTGCTGAAATTGGCAAATGAATATCATTATTAAATTTTATTCATTTGCTCTCATTCGATGTTGACGATATGGAATTCAAATAATTTTAAAAGGGGTTTATTTCATAAAATATTTCGGATGAATTACCTACTAGAAATGTTATGTATATGTTGCAAATGTACATATTACATATGCAGTGGAATCTGAAAGGTTTCTGTTTGACATTTTCTGTTGTTTTAGGGTGGATTTAAAAAAAAGTTATTCTGCCTAAAAATTGCTATACGTCATATGACAGAATTTGAAATGTAAAAATAACATAGTACATTTTTTAAGCGATGCTGTTAACCCTTTTTTGACAGCTCTTAGTTGACACAACTGCAGCTTTTTTGGTTCATGGTTGGCATTTGATGAAGCGATGTGTTGAGTTGAGTAGAGACAGTTAGTTTTGGACGGAACCGTGACGACTGTCGTAGTTTACGTCCTTTGTGAAGGTCCACATTCGCAACTAAATAAATCGAGACCGCGGTGTGCAATAAATGTTTATATTGCATAAAGTATAATTAGTGTATAAACGTGACATGTAAAGAAACAGTATTCAAAGGCTAGTTGTTATTAATTTGTCGATTTGACGTAGGTTGACATATCGTTCGTTTCGCAATTACTTTCGAAGAGGTGTTTTATTTGTGTTGTGAATTCTGGGGTGGGTTTGGTGCTGTGTTAGTGTGGTATTAAGGGTATAATTATAATTGGTTTTGTGATCGTGTGTGATGTGGACTTGGGTGTATTAAATGTGAGGTTTTAGTGTTGTTGGTACCGTGAGAACGATGCTGGTGCGTTTCAACCGCTCTGTCGGATCCGTGGTACGTATTACCTCACCGTTAGCGTTATCGAGAAGCACCGATAAGTTATTCAAGCAACTTGTTTGTTTTTTATCCAACAAAACATGTTTTGACAAACTTTTATGCGTTATCTGAAGCTATGTTTAAATCAAACTTTTCAGAGCGAGTTTTTTAAAATAGAACTGTCTCTATTACTTTAATTTTTATCCAAATGATGGGCAATCTACAATACTTTAATAAACTTTCAAATCAAAACACTTAGAAGTATAATTCTACCGTGTTTATTTACCCTGACTATTAAAGAAAAAAGCCTTATTTTTTTGAAGCCGGGATCTAACAGTGGTTAACCATTTCAACGTCAATAGTTTATTATAAATGTGATATTGGACATTGGTCTCTCTCATTAAATGGGGTAAATAGTTGCATCACATGATTATGAATGTTCTTGGGTACCCTGTAGCAGTGTCATTTTATCAGTATTTACTTATAACAATGTAGAAAGAAGCTATTGCTTGTGTCATGGAAATACTTTTGTAGGTACTACAATAGATCTAGGTGCATAATGACAAATTAAAAAAAAGTCAAGGTGCAAGAACACCAGTTCAACTGAAGACATACCACTACCACCTTCATATTCTGCCCTAAAACAATTCTTGTGTTTTGGTCTAAGAACTGTGGTTGCCGGCTACACTTTGAAGCGAGGCAACCATTTTAGTCCTCAGGAGTAGCAACATATCTACATTTGAACTCAGAAAAGATTTTAGCCGTGTCTGTGGTTGTACGTGGATGTCTATGGGCTGCGACTACTTAACATTAGGTGGTTTGCATGCCCGTTTGCTACTCTTCTCATATA
>DWON01010576.1:0-10694 GCA_018251015.1 Phocides pigmalion okeechobee
AATTCGGTCGAGTTTGCCGCTGCGACTACGGAACGTCCGGTGGTTTGTATGCTCGTTTGTTACTCTTCTCACTTAAAAACAATAGATAACTCTAGCTATTTTAGTGCTATTCAACAAGTACAGCAATACTTTATGTATACTTACAAGAACACAGAAGGTATTATAAAACAAAAATAGCTACAAAGAACAGTCATTGTCTATAAAATGGACATTCCTTAAAAGTTACTGATAGTAAGCTGTCAGTGGAATAACAAAGCAACAAGTTTAAGGGTTAAATCCAGCTATCAAAACTCAATTAGAACGAACCCGAGCTCAAGATCGGTTCGTGCGCCCAAAGTCTTGAATAATGCATTACTGACACATAGGCTTAACTCTTCATGACATATAACATCTAAGATAATATTAACACGTGCTGCTTCACGGGATTTTGCTGAGGATGAACGATATAGAGTGCACAAAATAGTGGCATTTTGACTGCTTAATTGGAATAACGTACTTTCCTAAACGATTTATTAGAGTTCACAATTTTGATATATCTATATCACCATTTTAGAGCGCCTCACGTCAGGTCCCAAGTATTGCTGCAGCAGCGCGTCAGCCGCGCGACTGCAGCGGATGCTTGCGCACGGCTATCGCGTTGCTCTTTTAGTACCAAAGTTTGCAGCCTTTGAATAGCGCGACAGACGCGTTGCTATTGCTGCGTCGCTTGCGGCTTAGGAAAAAGGAATCCTTAACTTTGCCAAATTGAAATAAGTACCTTTTGTGTTTGCTTGTTCAATCACGCGACAAATGAGGTGACTGGAGTATTAAACCTCAGCATTGCATATGTGGAATTAAGCTAGGAATCTTTATTTATATGAAATTAGTTACAGATGTCTTTGAGTAACAGTTATAACCCATTAATAAGGTGGAATATTTGCTGTAGTGCATTCTTGTTTGTCACTTCATAATAACAACGCAATTCAACAAAAATACCTTTATTATGTGTTTCCAATAAGCTAAAAGATTATTTTAGCTTAACTATTACAGTAGACCTAACAACGCGATTATATTTCAAATTAAAGTTATTTTTCTAATCTTATTGACGTGAACTGCTAAACGTATACTTACACTTATTGGAGCAAACTTTATCTTTCTGAACCCAAAAAATATCATAACCATTGAAGAATTAGGGCATCGCTGCCGTATATGTATAGAACATTGTTAGATAGCATTAGACAAAATTGTTACAGCATAGAAATAGCAAACGAGCTTGAAGACCATTTGAAAGTAAATATCTAAATCAATCCTAAATAGAATTAGGATTGGGATCTTACTTGAGGTAGACCATAGCGTTTCTATCCAACTTCTTAGTTAGAGTATCTCGCGTATGTCTCAGCAACCACAACTTTCACCGTAGCTGAGCTTGATTACTGTTATAAAACCTTAATAAAAAAATTCTATTTAATATGAACACAAGCGCCTTCTATATCTATTCGTACTCCAAGGAATAAATAGTGACCCGCCCATTCCTATGCTAATTCTGACCTATTAAAACGTCACATAATCTTGGGTGGATGACATTTGGAATGGAAATGAATGAATGACAAATTTATTGCGACGCTAGATTTCATTCCCGGGTTCGTTTGGAATATTTTTTTGTGGATGACTAATTAAATGACATTTTAAAACTTTTTCTGATTTTGTACATTTCGTAGCAACATAAGTAAAAAGAACACTCATTCTTTATCATGGCCGTCTATTCGGTATCATTGGATAAGTTTCCAAAAATTGTGTCGACCCTTCGAAATGTTTCTTTTTATTAAAATCTATATTATTGTAGATATTTTTATGTTAAAAATTAGCAATCGAGCGTGCAGGCCACGTGACGCTAAACGGTCTCTGAAGCCATTGGACGTCGATATCCAATCTTAAATCTTAAAAAGGACTAAAGTGCTACCTGAATCGTGCATAGATGCGTTGCTAGGTCTTGGTATATATGGTATGGTAGTATCTTAGGTATGGTCGCCAGTTGCAAGTGTAGCCGGCAACCACAACTCTCCATCTGAAACTGTTGTAGTTGCTTCACGGCGGATTATGAGAGCTACGGTACCTCCCCGAAGTATTCTACATTTTATTGAAGCTGCGTATCTTCTTTAAGTATATTCCTTAAAGCGATAATATAGAAACTACACATTTCTATTTTATATTACACTATTACAATACACAAATTATATTGCCATCATAATATTCAGAAATATACCTAAATAATATTTAAAGCTATTTTTTTTTCGAGAAGTGTTAGATACTCCAAGCGTTCCAACTTTTACTTCAAGAGTAGAACTTTTCAAGTGGCCTGCAAATTGCACAATTTTCGCTTTGGAAAAGTAAAAATAAAATTTGTTTCATAAAGTAGATGGTATGTACGCCCTAATAAATATAAGATTTAACGAATGAATTTTTATGCTTATATTTTTGGACTTAAATGTAAATGTAAATTTCATGTTACAGTTTACAATAAAAATGTTATCCATAAGCCAAACTTGTCCAATTAAAAAAGGAAGAGGACTGAAAAAATCTAAAGTTCCTTCGTGTAAGTTTCAAGATATAAAATATCGCTAAGAAATGTAGCATAGTTTTATAGCATGGAAGTCCTAAAAAAGAATGCAGTCAAACAAGCAAGTAAGCAACATATAATGAATTCAAGTATTATGACATAACTGTTGATTGATTTGTTTGATCGATCAATTTAATCTACAATAATTTTTATCCCATTATTGTTAAATAAAGGTAAATTTATAATAAAATCTACATATCAACATCATAATATAACACATTTTTTAGCAAATAAACTACTAATTGATTGAATGGAAGATTGATCAATTGATGATTGATTGACTGAACAATTGATCGTATGATTGATTGAATGGTTGATTGGTTGATTGTTACAAACCCTAGATAACTAAACTGCATATTTCGTTTACATCAATTGAATGAATGGAATACTCGCTATGAATGTATTCATATAATTTTGTCAAATTGTCGGCCCGGCTACCGGCATTTATCCCTTTAATCCGATTTACAAATTCCCGTTCATTCCCACAAATGCATCGGCTTATAGTGTAACGAAAAGCGCATCAGCTACGCGTCATCACAATTGATGAAACTATGAGCTACTAAAGTTTAGATTTTGGATATGATAGCGATCGCAATTCTCTGCGAGATATTTACCACCCCTATGAATGAACTAATTTTGTCCAATATATTGTTAATTTTGTCCCAATATAATATATAAATCACAGATTATTGATATATATGAAAGTAATTTATAATTATAATTTAATATATATAATTAATAAATATTAAAAATAAGTTTATCATGTAAATTTAAAACTATATTAAATGTAAAATGCAGGTTGGAAGAACTTGTACATGACGCTTGGGAGATGCCACTGCCATATTTGTCACCTTCATTAATTAAAATGCTGGCTAAGTGTGGAAGAAAATACACACTTTTGAAAACGTACAACCACAAACACGATTGAAATCATATCTGACGTCAAACGTAGATACATTGCTCCTCCTGAGAAGTAAGATGGTCGCCTCGCTTCAAAGTGTAGCCAGCAACCGTACCTCTCCAACCGAAACACAAGTAATGCTTTACGGCGGATTATGTGGGCCGAGGTTGTACCTCCCCGGTCGAAACTATCTACTACCTATCAAAATTTACTATTTACAACTAAACTATCACGTTCTTTACTGTACGTCTGCTAACAACAGAGTCTGTATTTTCATATCCAAAACGTTTAGTGTTCCCGCATTAGTCTTGTTGTCCATTATACGAATTGGAAGCAGTGCAGGATTTCAAGTTCATTAGACTCACATCTCGTTAGCGCACAGTTGAGTGCTCTCCCAATACTGGTCTTCTGGACAATTCATAGCCACCATTATATGGAACCCTATGAATTGTTCTCAATTATTCCTATTAATTGTGCATGCAAATGAGTATCGAAGGGAAATAAAAGACTGGTCTCATATACAATTATATAACGTTTTGTTATTGTGAACAAATAAAGCGTGTATAGTCCCGTTGTTTGTACAGATTCCAAACGATTGATAAAGCTAAGCAACGACGGACGCGGTCAGGAATTGGATGGGTGACCGTTAGTAACAAAAATTTTCGCGTTTCCTTTTTTTAGAGAACACGTTAATGTTACATTTAATTTAAATCAGAGGTATGTATCACGGATTCCAATCTAAAATCCCGCTGGCATCTTACTACTGATTTATTATTACACGTATACCATACTCACACTTGTCTCTTTTACAATTATTACTTATAATTTTATCATAATTTCTACAATATTCTACAATTTCTATCTTCAAAGGTTGACGTAATTACAATATAAATAAAAATAATAAAATATAAATCACAAAATTCTATTTTAGATTTACAATAAATAAAGAAATATAAATGTTGCACTGTATTTTATGGTTCTCGTTCATTATATATCTACAACTGTATCTACAAACGCTTCTGTCCAATTTCATTACGAGAGATTTGCGTATTTCCAGCAATTTGTAGCTCTGATTTGCCTATTGTAATGCCAATAGGGTTGAATTTACGTTATCGTTTGGTCACGTCGCTATGCCGTCAACGGGATTATATATTGACAGTTAATATTTTGTTATGTTTATCAATAGCGAGGGTTGAAATCAATAGTTATTCAATTTATTTCAATATTTTTTATTTTTATATACTGAAATTTCTTTCGCAAAATATTTAGAATAATAAGTAAAAAAGATTTATGCACTATGATTAAAGCTATGTATTTATTTGTGATTTATGCAGCATTTTAACTATTCTGCCTTATAAATGATATTATTTTTTTAAGATAAAAAGTAACAAGGCTTATTCATAAAAATACTTTTATGTAAAAATCACACAAAAGTTAATTCCAACACTTAATAAATTAAGTCATGGAATACTTAAAAATGCATATGCATTTTTTGTTAATAATTTATTGGGGTGTAATTAATAAAATAAATACAAAGATAACTAAGCTTATTAATTTACTAGAGCGATCCTAATTAATTAATGTCATATATTAAACGATGGTAATAGATATATTGTCGTATAAAGTACACTAACATAATAATAGTCGTTTTAATAGAACAGAAACATCTTGTCTTTATATTTAAAAGAGCTTTTACATCACAAATTGTTTGTAAAACCGATTATATTTTCCTTTGGACGAGTCAAATGAGAATTTCCGCGATTTTCACGGTGCGCGGTCAAAGTGGCTTCAAGTCGTAGCTCGCAACAATCTCAACAACGCTCGTTATCTCAACAAAATTGAAGTCCCCAACATTGTCATCGTAATGAAATTCTTGCAAGATATCGCCGCATTATGAGCCGCTTGCCCTCCAACTTGAGCTATTTATTAATTTGCTATGTAAATATTAGAATCCGCAAGAAATACGAGGATTTGCCAGACGCCGACGAAAATAAGCGATTTCCTTAAGAGTCTTGTTTTGAATATTTTTTTTTTTTAATAAGAATTGCAAAGTACAATAGTTCGGAAGCATTACATAAAGTTAAGCAGTTACGAGTGCGGTCAAGAGTTGGATGGGTGACCGATGGAGGCAATTTCATGTGCTCATTAGACTAGCTAATTGGTGCAGCGTAGTAGGCAATGCACTAGGAATCCTCCACAAGTGGTATAGCAATAAGAAAAAAGAAATGCACATGTATGTTTTTCTAAACCTTGATGAAAGTTTACGATCTACATAAGTCCACACAAGAGCTATGCACGCTATAGAATATTACATAATATTTATGTAATAGTATATAAATACTAGGCAGTAGTATGTAGTATATAATACAATGCACAGATACACCTACCTTATATGATACACTTTAGTTATTACTATTTTATACGATTATAAATTAACAAAAAGCAATATTTATAAGTCTGCCTAAATATTTTCATGAATGTCTCATTTTACCGAATTGAATAATTTATACATACCTAATCCTAGATCCACTAAACTACGAATACATATAAGCAGAATGGATAAGCAAAAAACAGTAATAGGCGTGACTCTACCAATAAGCGGCGGAAGCGATCAATTGTTGCCCTTCATCCTGCGCAGATTGCTTCCAATTGCCACTAACTGTGTCGGAATACGTTCATACAAAAGCAATTTAATTCTCACTATCCACAGTCCAACTCACAGTGATGCGAAATATAACAGCAAATATCAGTACGTCAAAATAACTATTCCGTTTCGTATACTCTTTGTCAGAAACTTAAATACTTCTCCACGCTGTGTGGAGTAAGTTCGTATGATTGATGACCACAATGACTGGGCAGGATCGCTAAATTCATTTGTGAATCGATTCGTCATTGAATATTTGTTAGCAGTGAAATATTCATTAATTACGTTTGAAAGGTCCTCATTATTGTTATGTAGTTCTATTTATCTCCATACTAATGTCAATTTGATTCAATCTATCAACACAAATTTGCATATGAATGCAATGTATGTGCACAACAGTCTATTTATAAGATTTTGTACACGATATAACACAAAAAATAATCATACTGTATGTATGTAATAAAAAATGTAGTACAAAGGACTATAGTATTTTTGATATAGAAACTATAATTTTAAATATTTGCATCGACGTTTTACGAAACGAATACCTACTTATTCCTCACCGGCTTTAGAAAAAAGAGGAAGTATTCAACTGCATTACATTTAGTTTTAATGTTTGTTATTACACATTTTCGTTATTTATTTACAGATTTAAAAGAATCTACTTTTATTATTAATTGAAGAGTAAAGGCCATCCCTTAGGGTACAAAAGCACGGGTTGAAAATTTGTTTCGAAGCTAAGTTTATAACAGAGTTGTATCTATGAGGTATTCATATACATATACATATACACACATACATACACATGTATGCATGCATTCAAAAGAAATTAGCATTCGTAAGAGTGGCTAAATATGAGATATTTTTTTTTTAGAAATCAGTTTTTTAGGAGAAATTACTGCTTTATTTATTTATTATAATTACTAATTACCTTTAATTAAATGTTAGGTACATTTAATTAAAGGTAATTAGTTATTATAACATTAGTTCATTACACCAAAGAATTAAGAATTAAGAATTTAAATGAAAGATTTTTACAATAAAATGTTCGATATTTTTATTATTGTACACTTAATACATTTGACTGTAATCATAATAACCGTTTCTAAGCAGCTTAGCATATTACGTGCTTAAGTTTCGAAATGAATATTAAACGCAGTTTAGGGATCTCAATGCTTCGAGACGCGGCGGTAGGCGAGGATTAAAATTAAAATAAATTACGTCACACTTTAATTGTATTTCGAGATAATTTTCCGTGCGCCTGAATTCTCTAGCTCCTAGCTTGTGGTATGAAGATGTGAAGAAAAAGCCAACCGTAGAGCGGCTTCAACCATTTGTTCTTGTGAAATAAGAAAACCGTAACCGTTTCAGAGATTTCGAGTCTTGTAACAAAGGCAAGGCTTTTTACTTGTTTTAACTTGTGCTACTTAGGTTAAAATTACGAACAAAATTCTCATGCTTCGGACTGAAATCTAATGTGAACTTTTCATACACATTTTCTATTTTTAGTCATGATACAAGGTTATTTTTCGCGCTTCTCAAAATATTAGCTGCCAGAAATACGACAAAATGTATAAATAATGGTGAATAAATGTTATAATCTAATGTATAAATAATATTTATAATAAATCAGATAAAAAATTAAGATAAACTGTATATTTATTTATTTAATATATTAACAATGTTTAAAATCTTAAAACTAATTGTAATAAAAGCCTAACTTAAACATTAAAGCTCATTTTTCCTTTTTAACATTTGTAAAAGTAAAGTACTCCATGCATGTTGCTGTACCGAACGTTAATCAACGTTATGATGATATTGTAATGTTACTAGGTTTATAATATTATAAAAAAATATATATTACTTTTCGTTTTTTGCGTGCTTCTGTAACGATTCAATATTAAATAAATTTGGTAATAATATGCCCTGGCTCCATTCCTTTCGATTTCCTTTCGGTATATTCTAAATTTCATTACTTGAGTCGTGGAACCGCCGCCATGTTGTTAATTGCTCATTTTCTTCGTCATCACCTGTAAAAATGGTGAAGGATTGACAATAAATTAGCTTTATGTTTATTTATATAGCTTATCATCACGTGGTTTTGAATAGACATTTGTTATGTTTGGGAGTAAAATTATCTAATGTAATTATTTATACACACATCTATGTACATTATGTATGTTTAAGTTGTCTGGTCACCATAATGTTACCTATGCCAATTATGGAGTAAGATGGTCGTGAGTTAACGAAAAAACATACAAGGTACTCGTTATGTTATTATGACAAAATGCATTTACTATATTTACATAAATAGCAGCGAACAAGTTCAAAAATTGTCTAGACGCAAACAATTGTAACAACAAAACTGCACACATCAAAATCGCACAACAGAAGCTCAATACAATCCTGCTAAACGAAAGAGAAGGTATTGAAAATTTTTAGTTGCGAGTAAAAATGGTGCTGGCGCAATTTAGGATTAAAAAAAACTCATTACTTTATAGCGATATCAATGAAGTGCATGCCAGCTTTACCGAAGCCGACGGGAATTGAATTAAAAAAAATGCACTTGCAATTACTCCATTGAAATGCCCCTCTCACGTTTCAATCTTTTATGGCGGCCTCTATGATTTCGAATGGAGTGCAATATGAGATGAGAGGGCCAATAATGAAATATAAAAACAGAAATAAGCACTCCTTTCCACGACTATGGCCGTCGAGTATTCTCCATTATGCCCATTCAGGGTGTACGCTTTGAAGTGTCCTTGCTAAGCGATTAATTTTTGTTCCTAATATTTTGCCCCAAATCATCTACTTTCGTTTGACATTGTAACGAAGTTTCATAATGAGATGTCAGTCACACTTCAATTCGAATGAACGTAGAAAGAATCACTATTCGAGTAAAGAATTCCGAGCTCCCGTAATTTTACGTCAGTTCGCTAATGGCTTGCTCTCACTTTTCCTTTTTAACATTGGTGAAAGTTATAAAAATAAGTAGTAATAAGGGAGTAAGCTACAAGATTTCCTTGAAAGAAAATGACATAAACATTTTTCTTGTAAAATATATTTAAAGGCATATTAGCTACCTATAAAATAAGTAAGAAAAACATTTCCATATAAATTTAAAAACCGTTATATATAATATTTTGTATAGGTTTATTTAACGCAAAAACAAAATAAAATAATACTAAAACTTTCAAACATAAAGCACTATTACAAAATAAGTTAAGTGTCTGTCTTCACAAACTTACAGACAGACAGTACTTCGTACTCTATGAATTATAATAAACATTAGGCTTATAAAACGAGCAACAAATTGTATATAATTTTGCATAGAATTTACAATACAATACAAAATTCTTAATTGAACACTAAAATATATATAAAAACATGTGATTGAAACGATTACATACAACAGACAGTGTTATCACTACATTACCGATCTCTTTCAGACAACCATTGAGTGGTAAAAAGAGTTACTACTTACAAGATAGAAACTAGGCGGAGGAAACAAAAGTAGGATAAATATCAACATTTTATCCAATTTTCAAATTAGTAGTGTACAATCTGAGATATGACAGACTACCAAAAAAATGTGTACGTGCGATACTAGGGGTTAGGCAAATATATAGTTGTAAAACGGCATTTACTGCATTAAAACTCCTAACATTGCCCTCTCTATATATACTGGAAGTCTGTGTTTTTGTTACAAATAATCTGGCTTTGTTTCATATACAATATACCAAAAAACTAAGAAGGACACGAAAGAAATTATATGTATTACCACACGCAATTTCAAAAACTACTTTTTTTAGCAAACCAAAATGGGACCAAAAATTTTTCATCATTTACCAGATGACATAATAGAAATGACTGATACATGTTTTAAGAGTAAATTAAAAGCGTTGCTGATAAAAAAGTGTTATTACAATGTTGATGATTATTTGAATGACAAATTAAGCTGACATTTATCTATGTATAATACAGTAGAACCTCGATAAGTTAATGTCCACGGGAAAAACAAAATATTTTAAGTTATCAAGGGTCTAGGGAGTTGAGATTCGATGGGAAGGGAACATAATATTTTTTTAACTTATAGAGGTGTTTAAGTTATCAAGGTTTGAGTTATCGAGGTTCTAGTGTATTTAATTCTTGACTTTTATGATTCATTTTAATGTAATTTATTTTTTGTTTTAATTTTATTACGCATATTCCTATTGTATTAAAATTTGAAATTTTATAAGTGTGATTGACTTGTAATAATGTGACTGAAAATATTAAATGTTTTATAATTAACTAGCTGTGCCCGCGACTTCGTCCGCGTTTATTTTAGCTCGAAACTTCATCATTCGTTCGCTGTTTTCGTTTCAATTCAGATCAGCATGAACTGACACGGCAATATACGAAATTTATGGGAATAATAGTGGCGCCATCTGTCGAAAATTGCTCGTACCAACTCAGAAACCTTCGTGTGCTCATGCACAACAACTTTGCCAAAGATCATCGCATGATCAAATGCATAGTTTACGAGTCTATAAAGGACATACAGACAAACA
>DWON01010577.1:0-10693 GCA_018251015.1 Phocides pigmalion okeechobee
GGTGGCTACATATATATTGAACTTTTATTGGTGGTGTGGAACAAAAGTTCTTGACTAGGTTGGCTTTAAAAGTAAAAGACAGTAGTGCTGAATTGTCACTCATGCATTGAAATTAGAAGTGAAGTCAATCTACATATAATATAATTTGCAATAGACAGTGCGAATACGAAATTTCGCATTAATTTGCATTAGTATTCAATACTACTTCTTTTAGTATTTAAATGATTACTGTACACGATTAAATCTGAGTCTAAATAGAATAATGTGTTTTTCCTAGGTGTTGCCGCATTCAACTTCCCTGTAATGATTCCTCTGTGGATGTTCCCTCCGGCGATTGTGACTGGCAACACGTGCCTTATCAAACCATCTGAACAGGACCCTGGAGCGACTCTGATGATGATGGATCTGTTGCAGGAGGCTGGAGCGCCACCTGGTATTGTTAATGTAGGTATCAAAGATGAGGAGATTTAGATGAATTTTATCTGCAGATCCGTTTTTTAGTCTAAAATTGTATCTAGCCAAACCCTGACAAATAATGGTAAAATATTTTTTGTTGCATCTTACTAAAAATATTCTGTCCTGTTTATAGATTGTCCATGGTACCCACGACCCCGTAAATTTCTTCTGCGACCACCCCGATATCAAAGCGGTGTCGTTTGTGGGCGGTGATGGAGCTGGCAAGCACATCTACACTAGAGCATCTGCAGCAGGTATCATTTTACTTATTAATAATCTGTATGTTAACAATACTGTAGAAATAACACAACAGACCTAGAGATCTAGATAGAAGTATAAATTTTTTTACACAAGTTCTTTATATGGCTTAGGGTGGAATTTTATGTATTTTGGCAAACTCATTGCTATAAGCAGCTTGAGCAGCTGTTGCAAAGCAATAAATGGTATTTAGTTACATGCTCATAAATAAAATAAAGTAAAAAGGTGTATATGCGGTTTTTAAGTTAATGTCTTATAACAGCCACCCTAGCACAATGTCTTATAACAGCTATTATAGTACTGCTCTGTTCTGATTGAAAGAAAATTATTGATCGGATAACTTCTGAAGAATTTTATTTTAATTGTCAATAGAAGCAATACATACAATCGACTTCAGGTAGGATTGTTTTATTGGGTTGGTCTTATGGTGGCAAGTGGTGGCATAGACCACCTGGGCTGGATTTGAATTTTTGTTTCCTATTTTTAAGTAGTAATTTTTAGGGTTACATGTTTAGAAATGCTTAATTAGATTTTTTATGATCATATTTAAAAGGTAGAAGAACTATAGTTCGCCCGGGGAGGTATCACCGCCGCTCTCATAATCCGCCGTAAAGCATTACTTTTGTTTCGGTTGGCGAGGTGCGGTTACCGGCCTATGGAGTAGCAACTTATCTACGTTTGAGCTCACATAGGTTTTCGGTCATGTTTGTGGTTGTATGTGGATGTCTATGGGCTTGAACTACTTTATATCTAATATAAAAAAAAATCCTCAGGCAAGCGAGTTCAGAGCAACATGGGAGCCAAGAATCATGGAGTGATAATGCCCGATGCTAACAAGGAGCACACACTGAACCAGCTGGCTGGAGCTGCTTTTGGGGCTGCGGGCCAAAGGTGCATGGCTCTTAGTACTGCTGTTTTCGTTGGTAAGTTTAGTTATTTTTATAGAATTCTTCATAGGTTTATTGTGGTGGCTCCACAGTCACATGCCATGTTTCTTGTTCAAAAGAGTTTTTTGATTTGCGAGATATTAAAATTTAGTTTTGGATTGTTCCATTGTTTGAAATAAACATTTTTGGTTGGTAAAAAATATTTTGAGTAGGAAAGAAATGTGGGCTGTTTTTTTCATTTCAACAATGTTTAGTTTTTATCAAGTCCTTCAATTATTGCCTATTGTCGGGACCTTATCTCCTTTCAAAATGATAAAGGTTAGGCTTGTTGTATTGGTCACGAGGGGGATTTTTAGAATTACATATGTGCTTGGGAATCATACACTAACAACGATGAGTAATTGCCTATAATTTTATCAAAACTTTATTTAAGTAGAATATCTAAACAAATTTTGGCATTGTTCCAGCCTTTTTTTATTGTATTTGTTATTATTTTTGTGTGCAACATATAAACCTTTATGTATTTATGTGTTATTTATTAGGCGAGGCGAGTGAATGGATTCCAGACCTAGTGAAACGTGCCCAGGCCCTCAAAGTAAATGCAGGCCACGTGCCTGGAACTGATGTTGGACCCGTCATATCTGTCAAAGCTAAGGAGAGGATTCTAAAGCTTGTTGAATCAGGTAATAACAACTTGTTTTTAATTATAAAATACTATTCTTAAAATAATATTCATATGATATATTTTTACACTATTTTAATAAATTCTACACATTTTTGCTGTAGAAGTATTACCTATAAACTAACATTTTAACCTCTACTGTAACATAGCTAAAATTTATGTAATATTACAGGAGTCAAAGATGGTGCCAAGCTTGTCCTAGACGGGCGTGGAATCAAAGTATCCGGTTTTGAGAAAGGCAATTTTGTCGGGCCCACTATACTTACTCACGTAAAGCCTAACATGGAGTGCTACAAGGAAGAAATATTTGGCCCAGTTTTAGTTTGCCTCTTCGTTGACACATTGGACGATGCTATCCAGATGATCAACTCCAACCCATACGGAAATGGTACAGCCATATTCACTACAAACGGCGCAACAGCCAGGAAGTTTGCATCTGAAATCGATGTGGGACAAGTCGGAGTGAATGTACCCATACCTGTCCCACTTTCAATGTTCTCATTCACTGGTACCCGAGGCAGTTTCCTAGGCACCAACCACTTCTGTGGCAAGCAAGGAATCGACTTTTACACTGAATTAAAGACTGTAGTTTCCCACTGGAGGCAGACTGACGTATCTCACACGAAAGCCGCCGTATCTATGCCAACACAACAGTAAAACAATTCAATAATTATTTTTAAGGAAACTGCATTAATTATAAGGATAAATATTTACATATGCATTTATGTACAAGTCAACAATATATTAATTTAAGTGATGTCTTCCATGAGAAAGTGATGTTTATTACATAATATACCATATAATATTTAGATAATAATTTATTTTTCTATCATTTTATATTCTCAAAATTTATTATCATGTTTGTTATCCATTGTATAAAAATTGTTGTTTTTTCCTAGCTGTATGTTTTATTTTTAATATAATTTCCCCACAACATAATACCAAGCCTAAATAAACAAATCTAACAATGAATAAATAATAATATTCTTCTATATTTTTTATGAGTATCCTTATCATTTATTAATGACGATTGCTACTGAAAAGCATTTTATGTTACGTATTTTTTTATTGTTTCAATAAATGTGGATAAACCCCTAAAGTTATGATTATGAATGACGACAATTACGTTCAATTTTCAGTTAGTACCTATAATAAATTAAAGTACGTACTTTGAATTGCAATATTTTTGTGCCCATCGATTTTTGGACAATTGGTATAAATGTCAAAGCAAATACAACATTGACTTTTGACAAGCAACTTCAAGCAAGCTAACTTTGTTTTGATAATGAAATGAATTTTAAACTTGGAAGTTCGTTTTAATGTATGACTTAAACAAAGTTTAAAATCAATTTAACTTATGTTCTTAAACATTCTCATAATCTTAATGTACATTATATTGCTTAATTTCGTTTCGACTACTAATGAATGAAAACAATGACTGTCCTTGTTGTATAAACAATGTATATTGTTTGATATTTTTCGTAAATGTTTAGATCATATTGCATGACATCATAAACAAATGAGCAACAACAGTTTCCTGCTCGTCCTATTACTTTATCTTCTATTACCATGGCTCGAACACGCGTTGTAATGGCCTGTAATATTATTAGGATATTCCTTTGTATTATGTATTTGAATGGATGCATGGCTGTAACACCGCAATGTAGAAATGAAAAGGGCGAACCAGTTGATTGGTGAGTTTATTTATTGTTTATAAAATAAGGAGGTAAATTTTTGTGACTTTATTTTAAATGATTCATTACCAATGTTTGTCATCAATGAAGTAGGTATTTTAGGTTTTCCCAAAGAAACAAAGAATCTAAGAAGTATTAATCATCGTGTGGTTTAATTAATTCTTTTTTCTTATAGTTTTTTTGATATAGAAAAATATTTTTAGTATCTACCCAATTGTGAATTGCAAATACCTATTTGACGCGGGAACGCAGCTAGTGTTCTTGGAACCATGCTGCATGGGCACAAACGCCCTTTATATAGTATTTTTATATTTACAATTAATTGAATTTATTTACATGTAAATGAAAACATTGCAGGTTCTACATATACAAGCTCCCAAGAGAAAAAAATCATCTGAATCCATTAGTTCGTAGAGGAGTTGCTTATATGCATCTTACTCCATCCAAGCTTAGGGGTGGCTGGATTATGTCTGATCTGGCTATAAGTGACCCTCGCTCTATGGTTGGGAGAACCTTAGCACCTTTATACACGGTAATAAATACTTTAGGTGTAAATTCAATATGTCCAATTCTTAGGTTTGCTTAAGTTGAATAGTTTTTTTACACATTTCCCTATTTAGGCAGTCCATTAAACATAACAAGTTAAAAATACATTGAATATATATCTGGAAGAGATTGCTACTATAGAGATTAACCTGCCTTTTGGTCACTACTGTTATATTTGTTTTGTCATATATTATTTTTGTGATGTATAAATTTAGCATTAAAGCATTAAAGCATATCTGATTTAATTTAATATATTATGTATGTAACTGCTTGGGACTGACATAGTGGTCTTTAGGATTTCCATGTTATTGGCTAAATATTCTTTGTGTCATAAAATCTTTTAGAATAATGAAATAATATGCTCAGTAATTAAATTTATCAATTTCTTCATTTTAGGATAAAAATATTATTTCTCTAGTTTACAATGACCAGCCTCCAGCTAATGAATATCAGCCTGACATTCTACATTCTGTTGCTGAAATGTATTCAAAGAGCAAAAGAGGTAAAGTAGTTTTTATTTATTTTTTAATTGTGAAAGAGGAAGAAACAGGTATGCAGGCCACCTGATGTTAAGTGGTTACTGCAGCCCATGGACAACCACATCCGATTTCAAACAGAACAGAAGTTCTATTTAAGAATGGATGTGGATGCATTCCTACTCCTGAGGACTAAGATGGTCGCCTCCAATAGTGTGTATCCGGCAACCACACCACCCCAAACGAAACACAATACATGAAGAATATGTTGCTTGACGGCGGTGAGGGTGGCGGTGATGCCGCCCCGGGCAAGTTCCAATGGCTCTACCAACTTTGAATGTTGAATGTAGTATAGTCTATATAAAGATCAAATGAGGAAATATGAGATTTATGCATGTGGAGAAAACAATATCAAATCAACTTTACAGGTTACATATAAAAAAATCTGAAGTGTACATTTCATAAAACACTGAATATTTAACATGTTATAGATTAAAAAATAAACTAATTTGTAATCAAAGAAAAGTTTAAAATTTTGAAGTAAATTTATTATTCTAAAGTTCCCTTCATTGTTTGTACTTGAATCTGCAAGCAAATTGCAAAATCGCAGTTTACACGCAGTTTAAATGTACTTCATTTAGGTGCTCCCCACCAAAAATTGGTACATATTACGACAGCATGAGACAAAAAATGAGCAGTAAAATTTCATTTCCAGGTCAAATGAAGCAAGGAGTAAAAAAGTACAAGAAGTTCAAACTGGGAGACAAGTACTATGATGACTATGATCTTGCAGAAATGTGTAAGATGCACTCCAAATTCATGAAGACCAGGGTGGAGAGTGGGCACACAAAGGGTGTCATATTGGGAGATAAATTTACTTCACTATGGCTTGTTCACTCTGTGCCAAGATTCCCTCCAGTACCTGATAGTAAGTTATCCATTTCAATTTTTATTTTTATGTTGAATCTGTTGGAGATAGAATGGATAACGTCGCACAGGTAATGTAATCAGACGTTAAATAGTAACTGATGTATTTGTTAATCGCATCAACATCCAATTCACTACTTGTTGGCAGTATTGTTTTAGTCTTACTGTGAAGAATTATAACAACTTGGTTTAAATAATTCTAGTAGTGGTAAAAATCATTAATACAAAAGTCCGACAAAGCAGACTAAATATTGTAAACATTTGGGAAAAGTGGTTCCCACCATCTTATGAATTGGGCAAGTTTTTGTGTTTATTGTGCATTCCATGACATATAGAAACTTCAGATTGTGGTCTCTATAATGTCTTAGTAGAATGTATATACTTTAGGTCTCCTCTGTTTACACATGTCCTTACATTTAATCGCTTACATTTTTATGCAACCAGCATGTAACCCATTTACACTTTGCATACAATTTGCATAAAGTTAAGTGTCCCTAGAACTATGACATGAATAATTGTGATGTGATTTAGCACTACTTACTACCTTTGATCATATTTACTTAGTAGAGTTACTTACATTATTTTGCACAGTGAATGGACTCAACACAAGTTCCTATAGCTACCCTACCACTGGCATGAAGTACGGACAATCTTTCCTCTGTGTGTCTGTGCAGACTTCAACATTGAATCAAATAACAACACAGCTAAAATACAACGAGCCACTCATTGCATACAGCCATATTCCCCAGGAATTTGATAGCGAGTTACCTAATTTGGTGGATGTGGTTAAAAATAAGACTATTGACACATCTCCGTGGTGAGTTTTCATTTGATATTTCAAATAACTTGTTTTTGGATGCTTAGAGAAATTACCATATTATTTTTATGTTTAAAAGAAGCAGAAAATGAGTATGCATGTCTCCCTATATCTATATGCAGATAATTGGTCACAATATGCATATATTATTATCAAAAGGACATATAACAACATAAATGTTGTTATATGTCCCACTGCCCGATAGTTTCTTTTCAAATAATTATAACCCATCGAAATCAGTGACCCCTTAACATCAGGTGGACCGAATTCCAGCTACCCATATCTCATGTAGGGTTATTAACATTTGATTGCGGCGCCCATATATTACATCGGGTCTGGAATGCGGGAGGCGGTCCTAAACTGGAGCTGTTGTCTCGAGACTGGAGATGCGTCGACAATCCATCGAAATGTTGTATTTTTTAGCATCTGTGTAACATTTACAAACACACAGAGGTTGTTTCCGTCCGTAATCTTGTAGCGCGGACGTAATTACAACATTTGTGTCCGCCCGTACTCCACGCAGATTTGTACGTTCAACACAGGAGTTATATGCCGCAAGAAAGGGTTAACCAAAGGCAATTTTATGCAGATTTGATTTTTTCAAATTTCAGGTATCACATAGAAAGCTTTGAAACGCTCGTTGGTCGTAAATTCCTTTCATTTGCCAAGAGTGCGATGTTTAATGATGATCTCTACAGTGGCTTGGTCGCAGAGGTACTACAATCCGACTTGTTGGTTGAGTCATGGACTAATGGACCGGGCACATTGGACTCTGAATGTACAAGAAATTTCCAGTGAGTATAAATCCATATTCTACAGTATTGTTTATTTATACATACAAAGTTAAAATTAACGATTAGACTCCAAATCTATGAAAACAAATAAATTGCAGGTTTCTGGCTATATATATATATTAGGTCATATTATAATATGAATCTTCTTTTTGTAATATTGTAGTGGGAATTATTGAACGGATTTGTATGAAGACCATTTGCAAGTATGGAAAAATTTTCATGATGTTCTTGAGAATGAAAAGTCATTGTAGAATAACTACTTTATATTAATAAAACTTGTGTTCTCATGTGTAAAAAAATATTTTAAAATCGTGTATTCTGAGTAAATTATTTACTTTGATGGAACATATTTCTTTTTACATGTGTATAATTGTATATTTTTTAAATATCATATAATTAGATTTTCTTGTCGAATTATAACATTTGTATTTTTAACCTTCGAAACTTCAGGGTTCGAAACATAGAGCGTCTCAAGTTCCCAATAGCGAAGATGTCGTTCACGTCTCACAACGACCACTCGAAGTGGGCCGTGGCGGTCGCTCACAAGATGCACAACAGCCAGGACACTAAGGTGGCAGACTACTGGGTCTGTGTAGGAGATATCAACCGAGCGGTAACAACGAATTATATATTTTCTTATATTAGAGGTAGCGTCCACCTGATGTCATGTGTACACATCTAACTTTACAAAGAACTTAAGTCTTATTAAGACTGAATGCGGCGCTCGTATATTACATCGAGTCAGTATTGCGAGATGCGGCACTAAACTGGAGTTATTTTCTCTAGACTGGAGATGTGCCGACAATTCACACAAATATTGTATTGTTTAGTATCAGTGTAACATCTACGAATACACAGACTTTGTTTTCGCTCGCAGTCTTGTAGTGCCGACGTAAATACACCGCCTGTGTTTGTTCGTAATTCATTGATTTGTACGTACACAACAGTGTTGAACGCTGCGGGGAACGTGTTAAAGTTTGTAAAGATGTGTGCCTTGGGGTACTAAGGACTTTGATGGCGGATGAGGAGAAAGAAAGTCGTCATCGGCTTGAATGCGTATATTTGAGTAAACGTTAATTTAGTGTACAGAATAGAGCGAGACCATATTACAGTACAACGTATTGAGCGAGTGTTCTGCTAATGATTTTACGTTTTATATATGTATATTGTTATGGAGGTGGTGCCTGTAAAGATTACATCATGATTGTTGACTCATATAAACAAATAGGCGCAGATGCTTTGGTACTTCTCACAATTGAGTTGCTCGACACGTTCTTTTGGGAGTACGTTCTAGTCAACAACTACTCTCATGCCATTGCAACATTAGTTGCTTCACGACGATTATGAGGAAGAAGGTGGTACCTCCCCAGTTAAACTAAGGTTCTACTTATTTTATTACATGAAATTCTGGTATGCATGTGTTAATAATACTTGTTCTAAACAACATGATATTTTTGATAATTTATATGTGTAGTTGTTAGGTCACCTGATAGGTTCTTGGTTTTGTCTGATAAATGGCGTTGTTTTGAGATGCATATTTTTTATCTTTTTTTATTTTCTTTTTTTTATTTCTTTGGATTCCTTACATCAGTAAAATCATAATAAAACCCTAACTTTTCATCTCTTAATTTTGATTTAATTAAATGATTTTCCGCTCGTAAGGATTAAAAAAAATAATATCGTGTACTCATCATCTTTCTAAAGTAATACTGTATAATGTTTATTAATCAATGACTGATTTAATAAGAGTGACAAGAGTTTTTTTCCGCCGGTTTTTTTTCTTCCCGGTCAGCTTTAGGCAACATTGTACCTTTGACATTTATTAAGTTTATGTAAATACTTATATAATAAAATAAAATATTTGAATTAGAATAATATTCATAAAATGTATTTATTTATTTCAGTTGCCACAAGAATCGCGGGGCGGAGGCACCGTGTGCACTTCCGGACCTATACTGTGGGGCAACTTTGCACATCTAATAGAATCAGTTCAAAGCTGTAATTAATGACTATAGATAATAATTAACAAATCGTCTGTGATTTTATATGTATGAAATGATACATTGTAAATAGATAAAATTAAGCCGTATTTCTTGTAGCTGTATTTTTTATACATTCCATAATTCCATAATAAAAATGGGTATGAATATTTTGGCATAGTATTCAGCAGAACAAAGGAATAGAAGGAACATTATTATTTTATCTAATTTATTTAAAGCTACATGTCTTTTGGTATGTTTGAAAAAACAGGTCGGACTGTCATTTTACCGTGAAGTAAGTTGTGTTCGCCAAGTAACACATAATTTATTAAAATTATGTTATTATATAGAGCGTCATCTATTTTGTGTATCGCACTCATACCGCATGATGCCGTTTACTCAGTCAAAATTTGAATGTATGAAAGTTATTCTATTTATTACACCAAATAAATATACTTCTATATTAATTGTGTACATAAATAAATGCACGGTTTTTTGCATACATCGATTCTGACTTGTGCGCTATTGAATTGGAACAAACCCAAATAGGTACTATGCGTCTCCAAAGAAAAATCTTCGTAACATTTTCATTTTAGTTTTAGTACAAAAGAGGTCTGACTATTGACAGTAACAGTTTGTCAAGGTATTTGTACTATATGATAATAATTGTAAGATTATAATTTGTTACGTAGATAGAACGTAAGAAGAGCCCATTTTGTAATAAAGTTTTAAAATCGAAATTGTTTTCTTTCTGTAGTTACATAAACCATTTTTACAAACACAAAACTTCGTGCTCAGAATTTTGTAATATTTACATATTTGAACTTTACAATGTGCAAACTACGCTTGAATAAAATTATTTTTGACGATTCATACATTTTATGTCGATTATTTACTATCAAGTTGCATGTAAAATAGGAAAAAAATTAAATAACAACATACAAAGCAGAATTTTAATTACAATTCTAGTTAATAATATGATCTAAGAAATTTCCAGACTTTAGCTGGAAATTTCTTAGATTAGGAGTTGGAAAGCAACAACAAAGTTCACTTTCTGAAAATGTAGACTTAAATCGTCTTAATCAGCACTTTTCTTCCGTGTCACATATTACTGATGACGCTAAAATTGCAACACTAAGTCTCTTTTCTACACTTCCAACGCCTAGGCTCCCTCAGT
>DWON01010578.1:0-10693 GCA_018251015.1 Phocides pigmalion okeechobee
GAACGCATCCGCGTCCATCCTTAAATAGAACTTCTGTTCTATTTGAGATTGGACGTGGTTGTCCATGGGCTGCAGTTGCCATTTGATATCTGGTGGCCTACATGCCCGTTTCCTACTTTTCTCATATAAAAAAAACGATATCTTATAATAAGCCATCAGCCAGCAAAAAAGACAAATAATATTTAATTTCGAATTAGTATGAATATTACTTTTATAAATTTTAATTAAAAACCAACATTAAATATTCGTATAGGATAATTTTATTGAAATACGAAACTATTATTTCACAATTAATCATTAAATGTTACCAAATTACAAAATTCGATCAATTACTACAGGATTAGGCTTACAAAATTTAGATAATGAATACCTGCTCTTCATATATCCTAGCAAGAACTTCCACGTGATAATACTTCAGAAACACTTTAGATTTTCCGAGTGCCCACCCATCCATTTTTAGGCGCACCAATAAGAGACGACAGGAGTCACGATTGGGCTTTATATCTTCCTTGAAATTGAATGCTAAGAAACCATACCTACAAACAAAATATTATCATAACATAATGAATTACTTACAACACATTACACTATTTACATTCGAGATAAGTGTTTCGCATTACGAAATGAGTTTGTTTTATTTGTATGAAGCTTTCAATCATTTAACCGTCCTAAAATAAATTTTATTTTTACTTTTATTATAATAGCTTGAATGGTATGTCAATTTTATTGAAATTCTATAAACAAAACTTACCTCTTAAGAAATTCTTCAAAAGTAAGTCGATGTGAAAATCCGTTTTGCCTTATTCTTATAGTTTCAAGGACACCGGTATACCTAAGTTGTTTCAGGATTTTCGCAGAATCGAAAAATCTTGGTGATCGGGAATCGTTCGGTTTGAGACATCTCACGAACTGAGGCGTTCCGCTGACCATCTTCTGAAGTAGTTCCATTAGTGAATAACGGAAGTATGTTGAAACAGTCTGCTGTGCTCGCGACTGAGACGCTAAACCTCGACTGTTGAAACGATCCTGGAAATGTTAATAAGACCTCTTATTAACAGAACATAAGTAGGTTGGAAGAATCAATCAGTTGTTATATTTCAATATGGTGTAAATCATGAGAGCTTAATATATGCTATTAATTTGTAGGTCAAAGTACAAAAATTTAAATTTAAATTATTAGTTATTATAAATATTATTATTTTAAGTACAAACTGCCATTCCGAACATTCTCAGTGATATGACATAATAAAATAAAGAAACTAGTTACCCGAACATCACCAGTCGTCGGACTTTCTAAGGTTCTCGAATCTATATCTCCCGGTAGTGGTGAATATAAATTGCCAGTCTTCGTTATTGGGCATTGGAATAAGAATCGTATAATGTCATACTGGCTTTGTCGCATCAATTGCACCACTTCAGGAGGTAAAAAATTGCGGTTTTTCTCAAGGAACCCATCAGCTTGGTACACCACTCGACCAGCAAAGTGATGAATTGCAAAGCATATTGCGTCTGATTTTGGACGAACGTAGTATTTGCTCTTAATATTACCATGGAACTTTTCTGTAACCAAGAAAATAAAGATACGTTATCGATAAGTTTTTAAGGTCCCAAGGTTTTTAACTTGACTTCAAAATTTTGATAGATAGTGGTATGTCATGATTTCATTGTTGTATTATGATAAAGAAATAAATATCGGAAACTATACCTATTAAACTCCTGTCGTTGGAACGCGGAAACCGACTTTCCTCATCAAGCAAAGCTAATAAACCCATTGGCCTCGACAGTAACATATCTAGAACAGGGCGATTATCAGAAAACTCTACAAGATCTACTGGCACTCCCTCAGCCATATACTCCTGTTGTTCCCAAGTAAAGATGTGTTGATTGAAATAATATTGAATTTGCTCATTTGCGATGTTAATACACAATTGTTCAAATGAGTTTCTAGTAAAGTTTTCAAAGCCGAATATGTCTAGAATTCCGATGGAAAGTTGCTCATGTCTGGAAAAAATGTAATATCAAGATTATACCTATAAGAATTTTATAATTGTTGCAAATTACATGTTCGTGCAAGTTATAAATCTTAATTTCAATTTTAAATACTAGAATTAACATCAATACATGAATGATCTCATAATATTAAAATATTAACTTATTACAGATTAAATAATATGCACTATATTCATATTGGTATCAATGTAGTTGAATGAAATTAGTATTATTTATGTATTTATTAATATTCCTTACTGATTTTGTCTACTTTGACATAACAGTGCATTGATTCTTTCAACAATTCTATCAAAAGTTCTGGCGTAGAGTCCTCTGGCGGTGGCATCTCTTGCCACGCCGGCTTCTGTTGGAGAACTATGTCGGGCTATCGTTTCTCCTCGAGCCACTACACTACTGCTGGTTAGGCATTCTCGAAGGTCTGAAGTTTCTACGCCCAGAAGACAAGACGCTGAAAATGTTATAGTTTTATAAAATTATTATTTTTTGTTATTAACTTAGAATCACATTCATATGAATTACTAATGATTTAATAACCTCTGTGTAAAGGTGCGGTGTCAATAATTGTGGCTTTATTGTCAGTGTTATCCTCTCCAGCAGTTTCACCGAATTCTATATCACCAAGGTGCATAATTGCTGCCAACATTTTGTAGATTATTTGTACCTCATCTTCTTGAAATCCAACCACCTGTAAAAGAATCAAAAGAAAACCGTGTTATTAATGTTATTTTGCTATGTTTTATTTTTATTTGTAGGGTTTATGTATATTTTGCAAGTTAATAGGAACAAAAAGTTTAATTAAAAGATATTTTAATTAATGTTAATCATTATTTTATTTTGTGTAATATCTACTTTTCTTACGATATATTCTTCTTGTTTTTTTGTGAATAATATTTTATTTAGGTTTTTTTTTTGCTAACCTTAAAAGCTTGGTTAAGCTGCCGCCAACGATGTACATTATGTTCTCGATGGGCGACCGATAGTGGCTGTAAATAACGGTGCCTGGACTTTAGTTGCTCATCAAGATAGAACCGTCTCCAGCGACCTTCACTCTCCAATCCATCGTATAAATAGTAAAAGACATGAAAATTGCTTTCGCCTCTGAAATTATAGTAAAAATAATCATAAGAAATGATACTTTTCCATTTATTAATATGTGTAGAGCATTTAGGCCTCGCCGGGGTTGGTACCACCGCCACCCTTAAAACCCGCCGTAAAGCAACGTGTTCTGCATGTATTGTGTTTCGCTTGGGAGGGTGTGGTTGCCGGATACACATTATTGGAGGCGATCATCTTAGTCCTCAAGAGTAAGAATGCATCCGCGTCCATCCTTAAATAGAACTTCTGTTCTGTACCTGGTTGTCCATGGGCTGCAGTGACCACTTAGCCTGCATCAGGTGGCCTGCATGTTCGTTTCTTTCATATAAAAAAAATTAAAAAAATCGTTTTAATTATGGTTTAACTTACAACGCCTGATGTACTACTCGAGATTGCTCTAAAAGATATACTGAGATTCGAGCTCCTGATATTCGCCCAGCTCTCATCATTGATAAATCAAGATATTTTCCAAAACGCGAACTATTTGCATTGATTCCCGTCCGAGCATTTCCAAATGCCTCCATTATAGGATTAACTTGCAATATTTTTTCTTCCAAGTTACCACTTTGTGTCTATCAGGAAAAGAAATACAATATAATATTAACTTTCTTATTGATTATCTACATTACAGTTATTCGCAGGAATGCTTTACCCCACCTTTGATAAAAATACGAGTTGCTTTAACAAAAGGTTGGCAGATTCAGTTTTCCCAGCTCCACTTTCGCCCGATATAACAATAGCTTGGTGTTGCTTTTGATGCATTAGTGCTTGGTGTGCCGCATCGGCCACAGCGTAAATATGAGGTGGGTTGTCGGACCGACACCGACTTTGATATACGTGTTGAGTCTGCAAAATTACGAAGACAATTATTTTCATTAAATGTACGTATGAAGTATTAAAAAAAACATTACTTATGTTAATTACTTTTGATGTATAAATTCCAATGTCAGTGAATGGATTGACTGCGACCAGAATATCGCCGATATAAGTATAAATTTGGTTTTGATTATATCTTTTTTCCAGTTGTTCAACGATAGCTTCTTCTGTAAGTACTTCTAGTGTCGCCAAGTCATCAGTATACATTTTTTCTGGTCTCGCTTTTCTATGGGATTTCAACTTGCCCCTTTTAGTTGTAGCTTCGGGTGCTCTACAACCTCGACCTTCGGCCCTTTGTCGTTTTATCTCCGCTTGAAGTTCCCTGCGAATCTTAAAGAAGTAGTTTCGGCTTCATTTTATGCGATTCCCTTTTTATTGAACACAATCAGACTCTGTCCGCTTACCTTTTCCTCAAATGTATTTACTGCCAATAGCAGAGGATGTTCTAGTAGTTCTATTGCAAATGGTCTCTCGTTCATATCCTTTACCAAACATGTGGCAATAAAATGTGACAATTGTGATGTAAAAATCTCGGGATGAGACAGGTTTGGTGGAGGATTACGAGGAATCTGAAATAGAGCTCTCATTGGATGTAGCCCTGAAAGTGGTGGTTCTCCTTCGGCTAGTTCTATAGCTGTTATGCCCACAGACCAGACGTCACACCTACAATCGTAAGACTGATCCAATTGTTGTTCACACGCTATTACCTAAAAGTTATAAATATATATTATAAAAATATATTTGAAGTAATTGATAAACATAAAAATCAATGTAATAATTAGTAATAGTGCTTGCCTCCGGAGCCATCCAATAAGGTGTTCCAACTGACGTATTTCGTCTAGCGGCAGTCGCGGCTAAATGTGAGGACACTCCGAAATCAACCAATTTCACCTCTCCGTCCTCGGTCAAGAGAATGTTGTGCCCTTTGACGTCACGATGCATGCACCGATGCGCGTGAAGATGAGTCAGGGCCCGCACGGTACCTCTTAATACATACGCCAATTGTGGCTCCGTAAGGTTACTCCCACGGGCCCGCAGTCCGGCGCCTAAATCTGTGACTGACCCGCCCGTACAGAGCTGAACGGAAAATAATATGTATTATGAATTTGCGTAAACATTCCAATATATGCACATAAATAACACGAAGAAATACCACACTCACTTCCATGACGAACCATATTTGATCATCGTCAGATGATATACCGCGTTTTAGAAAAAGTCCAAAGAATTCTGGAATATTTGGATGACTTGACAGGTCCCGAAATACTAGAAACTCTTCTTCTATTTCTTCTATATTTTCGGCTATGTTTTCCAAAATCTGGAAATATATTATTTTAAATATATGTATATTTTTTCTTATCTTAACACACACCATATACATATAACCAATTACCTACAGGACACACACTCATAGAACCATTTTAATCTGATCTATGTAAAATTATAATTATAATGTAAAGAGTAAGTAAAAAAGGATGTATTAACATACAAATTATCCAAATATTTCTCATGTAACGCCCGATTCTAAGCATGCAGTGTAAAACAATTTACACAATCGAGAGGCTACATAGTGTAATGTTGTATTGTTATGTGACCTTGACATGAATGTATTATAACATGTATTTGGGATTTGCATTTACACAATCGGTCATAATTTTACATAGGTACTTTATAACAATTGACTCGTGAATCTGCAAGTCGTGGTATATAAATTCGGGTGCATTTAGACATCTCCAATTAAGACATTGAATATTCATGGAAAATGTTAACAGCTATCAGTTTATTAAGGTAAATGGCGAGTTAAAAGCCTGAGACTATTTGAATTTTTAAGTCGTTATAATGAAAAAGAAAAAATTATTTTGCTTTAATTTAATAGTGTTAACCCACATAACTAAGCATGCTAAATGTATTTATTCCTTGAGAAGATTCTGTTTCAACTGTATTGTTTCGAGTAATTTTTATTACATACGTTCGTTCGTTTCTATTTTAAGCAAAGATCTCTTTTTCTTTTTTACTGATTACTTTGTCACAATAGACCATTAAATTGGTCGGCAAGAAATAGTATCTACCTTATTATGTTACGTAAAAATATATATTACTAAATCACAATAAGCAATTAAAATAAGTGATTCAAACTTCACTGACTGACTTAAACATGTTTACTTAGGTTTTCTGTATTTTGAGCGGCATGGATCAATGCAAAAATAGTTATACAAACCGTTCCAAAATATTTATACAAATTTAATAATAAATAAATTTATTAAAGTTTCTTTAAATATCGGGGTTCGAATGTGGAACTCTAGCAGACCGCTTAAATGACCACTGCAACAAGCATATTTTCCAAGACAAAATCATTTCAATCTTTCGAAGTTCTGTATATTATTAATATAAGTATGCCCGGATTTAATGATTCCAACGAAATCCATGGCAAGAGAATTACTTATACTTTACGTCGATTGATAGCATCCTACACAATTTTATAAAACATGTCGATAATATATTTTTATCTGTGGCATAACTGTAATTTAACCATGGAGGTACCACCACCTCTCCTTTAATACGTCGTAAAACAATTGCATCTACGCACGACTTCAAGTAACAATTACCATCCAGTTTAGAGTCGGATGTGGATTATATGCTACAGCAAACATTTTATAACATAAAAAATCCAACAAGCTATTAAATTGTACCTTGACAGCGACTCGTCTATCGGTCTTCTTATCCCGAGCGGAGTAGACCTCTCCATATGTGCCCTCTCCTATCAAATCTTGCAGGGTAAACCGGTCGCGGGGGTCGGCGGCTCTGTCCAACTCCACGTGCTGCGACAGCCCCCGGTACGCCATGTCGCTACGCATGGCTCACCCGTTTTCAGATAACATCTGCAACATTTGATTATAGTCATACCGAGCACCAGTGACCTAGCTTATGTAGAATTTATGGACCATGGACGCATGACGTTCGCCGACGACGCCTCTCATACATAATAATATAATATATAGTTAGAAATCTACGTTATAAATATCTACGCAAGTTTCACATTAGTTACTGGAAATATATCATGTAAAAGTAATAAATATTATTTATATATTTGTAAGCTTTTACCCAAACGTATTGTTATATAGTTTTAACATTTACAAAATGTTATTGCATAAGATCAATATATTTCAGGTATGTTTCATTGATTTTTAACGCTTGCTTATTAATAAAAATACCTAAATCTATAATAACTCTTCTTACTCATAACCAATAATTTTCAATTCTTTTTTTAGTTTTGCTATCTTTTTGGGTCCATAAACTGGAATAATACAGAATCAGGTCTATCGTAGCTTAGTAAATCCCGCCAATCCCGCTCTTCCGGTTGCTTAATTTATAGTTAGGTTAAATAAATAAATGTCTATGATCTAAATGTTATTTAAGGTAAAAATATTACATTTTGTTTGAGAAATCAAACATCACTGGGGTATGTTTTTCGATGCACTATTTTAATGAATCTAATTTTATATTGAACGAAATTTTCTTAAGCGCATTAATTTGTGAGACAATTAAAAATAGTAATAATGGCATTCCACACACATTAATATTATAATAATAACTAACAGCAAACTATACATGTCTTCGTACAGCAAATTATCAAAAATCGACATAAAAAACTATTCTAAATTCATGTAAATAAGTGCTACTTAGATAAAACATTTAAAGAATAAACGGTAGAGACCGAAATTTAAACACGGCATTTACTAATTTCCTGTAAATCGTTTTAATAATCGGTGACGCATTTAATAACATCACGAACGATAAACATATCGCTGTTTTAATTAGCACAACGAATGCGAATTATGACAAAAAAGTGCATTGGAATTAGCACGTGAATCCGTTCAAATGTTCGGAAACATAAAGCCAATCATAAGTAATAGATTTTATCGACGACAAAATCTATTTCACAAGAATCGTAAGTGCCTTTACACATTTTGAATTGTTGTGTATTTTGGGAATATCCCTATTAACTGTTGAAAGGCGTATTAATATTAAACTGGTTAATATTACATAGAGATTTTATTATATATATTTATAGGTAAATATACTCTGATGAGCGTTATGTCTAAAATTCTAATCATAATTATTCCCATCCAGGTTACTTACCTTGTTTATATTTTATGTTACATGAAATAGAAAACTACGAAACTAAATACTTTTGAAAGTTAAATAAAAGCGATAAAATATTTATATCGACGGTAGCGTTTAAGCACGCCTTTTCCTGTGCCTCCATGCGTAAATTATAAACGTATTAACTAATGCACGTGTGTCTATTTTAAGACATATTAATGCGTTACCATACCCATTAAAGAAAGTCCACCGTTACTAAAAATGGAAGTAAAATATGGAATTTATAAATGATATTTATGCATTAATTAGTAATGCATGCGACTGTCTCTGCCTAAGTATGTTGCATGCACGCAAACAAACAAGGTTGGAGTCTAATACCCATTAACTTGAATGATGTTACATGGAATGATTTTACAAACGGTAGCCCGGATTCGATCGGAGAGATACAAACATCGTTTTCATGATTGTAAAACATTTTTTGTTTTGTGATTGCACCCTAATAAACGAAGTGACCATATAAATTCTATAAAGTAATAAAGCATCTACTATAATATGAGATGAAACTTTAATCCAGTTTAGGTAAAATATCTGCTGCACGCTAGTTTGCCACTTTTCTAACATTAACAAAAAACCTTAATAGAAACCATAGTGCTGGGCATTGAATGCGATCGTTGACAGCAAATAACAGTCGATGACAATGATCAATAATGATCGAGTTTCACCCGTTCGACGGATTTTAAATGCATGCATGAGATTTTTGTAACTATCGCATTCTATCTTACAAAAAGGTATGATAAAAGTTGGAAATGCATATTTTTACAATTTTTAAGCAGTTCGAAAGTATTCTTCCTTATACGAGTACATTGACCTATGAAAATATCAAAATTTTGTTTTACAAGTATTACATATTCACTAGACTAGATAAGATCTTGTGAATACCATTGTCGTATATTTACTTTAAACTAAAATAGATGTATTGACTTTCTTATTTTTTTACTTACTTGTAGTAAACGTAGCAAATACGTATGGAGTCATCTTGATGTTCATGTTCAGAGCAATGGTAAACTAACACAGATATTTCTAACTAACCAGAGACATGACAGTAGTCCTATTCGATATCAGTCAGTACTTGAGTCGCCAAAGAAAGTGAAGTGTCCTGACTCCCATATAACAAAACGCTTGCTTATAGTCCACATAAATCACATATTATTCTTTTGATACGCTGAAGATAAGGCCTGGTTCACATCTACGGGACGGCACGGGAAGTGTAAAACGTGACAGATGCGGCATAACACGTACTGATACTTTGAGAGACGGCCGACTTCCACTCACAGACAGTCTCACCTTTAGACGAATTGAATCTTCTCAAAAATGTTTTTTGTTAGCAATTGATAAATTATTTTATGGAATCCCTTTAGATTGTTTAGGCTAGGCTTTTACTATAATTATTTTTAACATTTTTATTATTGTTAATATGTGCCCGAACTGTATTTTTATGCACTAAACTTAGAACTTTTATAATAACGATCAATATTATTATTAATTGATAACAAAAACTTGTTCATTTTAGTGGTAACTTGATACAAACATAACCGTGTATTGATAAATGTTTATTGACAAAAATGAGTCATCATGCATAATATAAGCATAAACATGTTTTCGAGGGATGTATCCAAAAGAAGAATATTTATGTAAGGAAGGATAAACGCAATATAGAATAATATTGTTGATGCACTCTGTGTATTGGTGATGCCTGCCTACGCAGCATGACACAGTTAAACAATCAACGTTCGAGACGATTGCGACATATTGAGTACATTGGTGACATAATTCAAACTCTTTTATGTCTTCTTTACAAGTGTACTGTTCAATTGGTATCAGATTCTGATGGACGGTTCGTTTCTTCTTACATGAACTCTGTGCTTAAGATATTAAGATAAAAATTAACTCAACCTGGTGCCATCTTAAGGAACCTCGTAATGCGCATGAGTTGCTAATATGGCTCTAGTCCATCTTACATCGTAACAGTATTATTATATGATAATAATAAATAAGAATGTATGTAATGTCACTTGTAAATAATGTACGCTTTTGCAACACCTTAGACAATCCTTGGTATAATTATGTATTTATTACGCGACACTTACGTAAGAACTTCAATACTTGAGCGGTGTCGGACTAGTTTCCGTTACCTACATCTTTGGTTTACTTATGACAATACCTACATGTCACTGTCGAGATGGGTTTCCGGTTTTTGATTTGAAATAAAAAGTATTGTTTTTATAAGCAAATTACAAATATGAACACAAACTTATTTTAAACAAATAATTCAAATTTTGCAATCACCTTTGTATTTTTAGAGATTTTATCAATGTTATCATAGTAATATTATATAGTACGGCAAAATTATTGAAATCCATGAAAATGTTTTGGTAAACTGGAATAATAATTAACCAATATGCTAAAGTAACATACATTTTTTTTATTATGAAAGAGTAAGAAATGGACATGCAGGCCACCTGACATTAAGTGGTCACTGCAACCCATGGACAACTACGTCCAATCTCAAATAGAACAGAAGTTCTATTTAAGGATGGACGCGGATGCG
>DWON01010579.1:0-10692 GCA_018251015.1 Phocides pigmalion okeechobee
AAACCCTTTCAAACGAAAGCGCCAGGTGCCAGATCTCAGCGGGCGTCCTCCTTTTAGTCGCCTCTTACGACAGGCAGGAGATACCGTAGCGCTATTCCGGTCCCGCGCTGCAGGGACAAGTGATACTTTGTTTATCATCCGTTTGCTTTGCGGCAATCGGGTAGTAGAAGTGGACTAAAGTCACTAGCAATATTACTTTACTGTATAACCTAAACTCATCTTCTGTCCGAGGTAAGCTCTAGCTTTTGGATCACCAGAGCCCTCAATTAGGTCCAAAAATAATTCACTTTGCCTCTGGGTCCTACGGCTCCATAGTTTCGATGCGTAAAAATATGTAGCCGTGTGCAGTGGTTGCAGGTTTAGCTGGGGCACCATCGAACTATAGTTCCGAATTTATTTTTAATATTCCTTTAAAATATATACACAAAGTGTTTATTATTCAAATACGCGCCTGTTTTACCTGTCATCTACACAAATAACAACGAGTACTACAACAAATAAAAACTACAACAGTAACAAGTCAATGTTGGTTTGTTCAAAAGCTTTAAAATTCTTACACAACGTTAATCAACTAGAATAACTAGAACCCGGCTACGCGCAAATGTAGCTTTCATTAGCGTGTAGCCGGGTTCAATTACATATTTGATGAAAACTTGAGCTGCCTGAGGGTTTTTGAATGGTTTTTTCAAAGGTTCATTGTGTAAATGTGTCTAGATACCCCATGTTGCACGACTCCGTTGCTCATTTCAAACGGTCCACGTTCGGGCACGGCCGCGATTGTTTTCGCAATCGGGCCGGCTGGCCGCCGCCCAGCGAGCCTACGTGGCCGGATTACAAAAGCGCCTATTTACTGGTGTGTTAACATAGTTCTAGTATCTATTCGTAAATTACTATTTTTAATAAAGTTTAGCGGCATATCCTTATTGTAAACTCCTTACTAATTTTTCCTATTTTTTTGGCATAAAAATTGAAAACCAGTCTATATACTTCTCTAATCAACTGCAAATAGCACTAAGTCCAATTAGCACTAAGATACAGATACGTCGTTACCACTGACGATTAAGTTCAAATGCCTTGTTTACGCCACTCTCCTTAACACATCAAATCAGAACACAACAATGTTAAATACTGCTGTTAATTTTGATAGGTGGTAGACTATTGTTCGACCAGTTTGGTACTACTGCCGCCTCCATACTCTACTATTAAGCAAATTTTACGGTTTGGTGCAAGAGGATCGGTTCAAGACCGGCCACTAGGCCCATAGGGCTTTGAACAGTAGCAACGCATTTATGTACGAACTTCGATAAGACTTCAGTCTGTTTGAGATCCGAGGTTGTATGTTGTATTCATGTGCTGCAGTGATCACTTAACATTAAGTAGTTTGCATTATTTCTTGCTCTTCTCCCGTACAGAAAACAGAGATTACACTTCGTCACGCTTCTATTTAGTATAGTAGTATATGCTGATTTTCTTTATTATTGATTAAATTCAAACCGACACGTCAATCTAAGACAGAAAGAAAGCTTTCTGTCTTAGATTGACGTGTCGGTTTTACCTCCACTGGTATACCTCCAAGTCCTATAATTTTGGCACAAATCCCACTAATTCTGGATTACACTCATTAAAAAAAATCTTATATATATAAACATTTTTTATTCTCAATTCAATCGGTGTCTCTATAGTGAGTTGCTGAAAGGCTTTATATATTTATATATTTAGCGCTAAACTGGTCACTTGAGTATTTCATACAATGCTCAGTGCTAGCAAATGGTGAACCGTCTCTTTATTAATGAATTCGTTTCAGGGAGTTATCAGCAACAACTGAGTGGAATAGCTTTTGATTTGAGAAATAAAAATTGTAACGTAAATTTATAAAGTACTTTTTGTAAAAGCTAATCGATTGATGCATAGTTAAATAAACAGGATAAATTAACAACGGAATTATATGCTGCATTATAAATACATTAATAATAGTGTAGTAGTATAGTAACCCTTTGTATACTCATAACTCCACATTCGAATTCTGTGTGTTATGGTTATCATTAGCACAGAAAATGACCTGATGTTAAGTAGTCGTAGCCCCATCCACGTACGACCACAGACACGACCGAAATCTTATCTAAGCTCGAACGTAGATACGTTGCTACTCCTGAGGATTAAGATAGTCGCCTCGCCTTCACAGTGTAGCCGGCAACCGCACCTCTTCAACCGAAACATAAGTAATGCTTTACTGCAGATTTTGAGGGCGACAGTGGTACCACCCCGTTAGAACTACAGTTCTCCCACCTTTAAACTGTACAAACTGTACAAAAATTCAGAATAGAAAACTAAATTCATCATTTACACTAAAGAACCCCATACCCGGATCTCGACCAGGAGACGAGCCTCCTTAATATAAATTGATTGTTGCTGCCTACAGACATGCAGGCTGGTAGAACTACAATCCGAACGGGGAGGTGCCACCGCTGCGTTCGTAATCTGCCGTGAGGCACTTTTTGTGCTGCGATTGGAGAAGAACGCTTGCCGGCTAGCCTTACTAGAGAATTAAACATCTCAGGTCTTAAGCGTAGTAAGTAACGCATCTATGTATGTATGACATTATGCCAGACTTTATTCTTATTCGAGGTTGGGCATAAATGTCCATGGGCTGCAGAGAATGTTGAACATTAGATGGCCTGCATGCTACTTTTCCAATATAAAAAGATACCTGTAAGTAACTCCATGAACATCGGATACCTAGAAGGATACCTAGGATCCTAGAAGATGTCCAGAAATGTGATGCTGGTTTCGAGGACTCAAATAGAACGTCTAGATACATAAATGTGTCTTGTCTTTTCTAATTTCAAAGTTGCCTTTTACGAATCCAACTCATTTAAAAACGGATTTTGTTGTACTAGCTCTAGATGTACTTGGACCCAGGCTCTCTGGGCATATAGAACATTAGATCCACATATAGTCGACTACAAATATATATGTTGCTACCCCATCATGCACGCTATCCTAAATTGTGGTGCCTCATATTATTATTACTAGTTAATCACACCATTCACAACAAAAAATAGAACGTTTAAACCCGTTTCGTGTCTAAAACAGTTATAGGTTGTTGCAGGTTGCTGCAACCTTAAAAAGTTTGATCGTTGCTACGTGATATCATTAATGTCTTGAAAAGGAATAGTCTAGTTGTTAAGTCCAGGTGTGGCGTTAAAATTTAATTATAATTAATTGAGTTAAAATATACAAAGTTAAAAATTGTATATATGGTTATATATAAAAATTGTATATTGGTAAATGCCGAAATCCTATGAGTAATTGTATAATACAGATTATATTATACAGATTATATTATATAACTCAATGACAGCTATCATTCAAATTGGTAACGAAATAATAATGGTAAAATCATTGTTGTTTCTTTATTCACTATTCCATTTTTCTATCGGGAATGCGTTCTTTATACAGGTTTTACGCCTGTATTCCGCACAATTAATTTTTACAAGCGCATCTACGCCTCTTTGTTCAACTACGCCGTAGCACCGTAGTTGGGTTCGTAGAATTTACGTAGAGCGTATTTTTTAGGCTTTCTGTCGAAGCTAACTACATTTTGTCGCTTTTTATAAAGATTTTGTAAACAAACGATTGTTCTTATAAGATTTTATTATTTGTACACGCCAAAATGGTAAAAATCATCAGTCATCTTACGATTTTCGCGAGTTTTATAAGATGCAAATTTTTTCTATGACATTTCTCATGAAAATTACACGTCATTTCAAGGCAGGCTAAACAGAAATTATATTTTAATAGGTGTAGGCGGTGTGACTCGCGTGGGTTTGAAAAGATTTAAGTTAATTTTTTTTTTTCGTTGAAATAAATGGTTTATATTCATTCTGATGACAATTCCATATTTATTCCATAGTTCATTGGACAGTGTGAAAGGGAAATAAAAAGGGTCGCAGTCTAATTCAGATGATATCACCTACGCGAAAAGGTGAGTATAACAAACACGCGCGCTATTTTGGCGAGTACTCGATCCCCAAAAGCCTAGCTATACTAAATTTCGCACGCACCATTTCACACTTCGCGTTCGAAATTTTCTCTTTTCAAATTTAGTTAATATTTCACGTGGCGCCATCTGTGCGCCGTTTACTTCTTTAACATGATTTTATTTTATTTTTTCCTTTGTTCTGTTATAAATTGTCGTAGCCTTTGTTTCATTTTATGCGAACATTATTTAGAAGATGTAAAAATGTATTATAATTAAAATGTAGTTTTTATTAATTTTTGTAATTATGTCGATAAGATGGCCATTATTTCACCACCTTCACGTTACTTTTCATCCTATTGCTCATTAGTCTATTACACTGACCAAGTATGGATAGACCGATGATCAGATGATACTGTCCGACCTCCGTTAGGGCAGTAAGCCTTTTCGCTGGATGTCCGTCTTGGCATGTGTAAGCGATAGCCCCTGAGCGATTACATCATCGAGTGCAGTGAATCGCTATGCCGGTTCAAAACGCCGTTAGTAAAAATGTAAATGTCTGCGTTTGACACAAAGTGGTACGTTTTGTAAAAAATTTAGGCAGAGTAAATAATTTCCACATACAAAACGAATCACTTGTCACTAAACAAATTGGATGCTCGTTTATTGCCTAAAATTGAATAAAAACAAGTAATATTCAACCATTAAAATGAATGTGAAATTGAATGTCTAGAATTTGAACCTCGTGTTAACGCCAGTGGGAAAAGATAAGCTTACCTTAAATCTTGTCACACATACTGGTCCACAGAGCAGTTGAATGGAATATACTTTGGGCCATTCCTATTTGTGGCGTATCTTGTGCTTAACACTAAGGTAAAAAAGGCCTCAGCCATTTTTATATCATATTAGCACTTACAAATTGTAACCTTAAGTTCATTAGCAATCAAAAGTAAGCAATCAATGTCCAATTTAAAAAAAAATATCACTTAAGAACAATCAAATTGGAATTAAGTTGTTAGTTAAGGGAAAGGGAAGAGGGAGGGTGTTGGACAACAAGGCAACTGTGCGTTGTAATTGCTCCAATTTGTCGCGAGCACAGTCTCTGAGATTGTTAATGACGTCACACTTATTTGTCTGACGAGGTCGTCACTCGGGAAGGACACGATTTTTCCAATAACTTTATCAAATAAAAGTAGAAATTATTTTGAATTGGAGTATCAGTTGCAGTTGAAACAGATAAGTAATAAGTTGTAACAGATTTATTGTAAGCAAATCGAGTTATGATTGTAAGATGTATGGATATTACAATTGAACGGTCCAGGATAATATCGCGTGGAAATCTAAATGCCTGATACGAATACTCCATAAAATGCTCAAAAATATGTGAAGAATCTGCACATTTAACATTTCTCATTACGGAAGGAGACCCGTGGCCCACAATGGTCTATTAACGGACTAATTATATTGTTGGTCGAGAGCGGAATGTATGGGGACGAATATCTGCGAAATTGATGAACATTAATAGGGGTAATAATGTGCTTTAAGTGACGTTGACATGACATTCAGTGACGCTAATAATTGTTTTCCATTTCTAAGACAGTATTAAATTGATGCCCAATATATCTGTAATTAATTAAATTTTAGATGATACTAATTTTTCACGTAATATCTAAAGGCACTCCACCTCATATAGTTATTTAGAAGATATGACATGCTGATTTTATCTATTGAGTTGTAACTACTGATATGGTAGACAAATGTATGGTTTTCTCGGAAAGGTTCACATTAAAAATGGTGTGAAACAAGTCTTGCATTTAGATGGAAAAGTGTGGTTGTCAGTGACTACTTACTGTCAGTTGAACTATAGGCTCATTTATTAGTCCAATTTCATAAAAGAAAAAATGGCTAAATTAACGAAGCTCTCCGAACATTTGATGACTGATCGTGATTGTATAGTTACGTCATTCCAGTATTATCTTACGCCGGTCGTCGTTAGGCGTAGTCTCGTATCGTTACCCCACAGTTAAAGTTCGTTTCAGATTTTCCTTGCGAACGGAAAATAATTGCAATTGACTTGTGAATTTCGCTTTCGTTACAGAAGTGCTTAATTGGTGCTTCAATAGCGAATTCATTCCTCCAAAATATTTTAATAGGCCAGAAGCGATCGCATTTTCAACTTGTGCGTTACACGTATTTGTAGTTTTTAAATGTTCAGATGAATTGAAGTTGTTTGTCATTTTCAGGTAATAGTGTTAAATAAATGACTAGAAATTATAGTTAACATTGCATCTTTATTTTATAACCGAGGTTACACATACAGCACGAAAAACCTTTTTTTTTGTTAAGGATGTGTAAATCATCAAATGATCTGACATAAGAATTCACCAAAGACTCAATTACTAGAGAGAACCTGTGTCAAGTGGAATGAAGAACGCCAATACGCTTCTCCAATCATTTCAATCAATTCATTAATACATCTACTTATATATATTTGAAAAGGGGAGGAACTTTGGTCGAGGAGATTACACCTTGCCTCTCATAATCAAGTAGCAATTTCTGTTGCTAGCAGTTGCACAGTTGCGAAACGACTATCTTAGTTCTTGGAAGTAGCAACGCATCTCCGTACGAGAGATTTCGTCTTGAAAGGTCTTTAATTACTAGCAAAGTTTGTATTGAACTGGGATAGGGGAGGTGGACGCGCGCGGAGATATCGACCGGCTCATAGTACCTTGTAGCCAATTAACAGATATATCGTCCTCGTTAAGAAGGTCTTATTAGGTTAATTATTAATTTTTAATAAGATTGGCTACTACCCTTTTTCGAAGCTATGCCACTACGCTGTTCCAGAGCAAATTGAAATATGTTTTATAATAACCACCATGGTTAGTTAACCTTCAAATTAAAATTCATTTAATTTATGAATATAATTGGTTGCAATCTTTTTAACAGCCTTCAAAAAAGAAAGTTCTTGGTATGTTAGCTTTTGGCAGAATTAAAAAAAACGTTTTTATCTGGGAGGGTCTACTTTAGTCCCGATTAGTCCAAATTTGAAGAGATGAATTGGGATATAAATATTGGGGTTACATTTAAAATTTAATTGATTTATCTATGAGGGGCATGCCTTATTATAAGTCCAATTTATATAAAAAAAGTCTCTAAATACTGGTCACGCTACTGTAGCCGTGCAGTAGAAAATATGGGTTAGTGGTTTATAGTGGCCACCCAACTCTTTCTTGATCCTTTAATATTTATACAAGTCGCGGAGCTAAGTATATACATAATAAAAAAAATTACTCGTAATCCTTGCTTAATAGTATCAACATGATATCCACATCCTATCTTTGTCTAGAATTACTTCCTTCTACATCAAATTTAAAATTCAGTCAGAGTAGTAAAAGAAAAAAACCGGTGCTTCCTACTAAAAACGGACAAAAAATAAACCTAAAAACTACTGTCGTTTGGAGAAAACGTATTCGGCAGTAAAAGTACATATGTTTTTAACGAAAAAAGTTTATATAGCGAAAAGGTTTTACGACAATACTTAGTTAATTGAAATAATTAACCGGCATCACGTAACTAGAGCGACTAGCAGTTAGAAACTAATATTTACTTTGGCATTTACTAATCGTAATGTACTCAATCACCAAATATCCTTTCATAATATGAATGTAAATGTCCTTCTTAAAATAAAACAACTATAGCAGGAGATAACTATGACGTATAACGCATCAAAGTCAAAAAATGTCACGTGGTAAAACAGCAGTTCGACTGAAGAGGTACCATCGCTACTCTCATCATCCGGTGTCAAGTAGTTTTTGTTTTGATTGGAGAAGTGAAGTCGTCAGCCTCACAAGTGAGGCGATTATCCCAGTCCTCAGGAGTAGCAATTTATGCGCTACGTCTGACAGGACGCGAGTCCTGCTTGAGGTTTGGACGTAGATATCCAAAGGCTGTAGAGACAATTTAACAACAGATGCCCTGCGTGCTCCTTTGCGATTTGCCCACATATAAAAAATAAATTGATTAGTAATCAATTTTAGTAATTTTCAAATATGTGTGTCAGGATTGCGGAGATCACAACCAGCCAGAAAAAAATATTACAATTATTTTTAATAGGAAAGGACAAGTCTCAAATTGACACATTGTTAGTTTGTGTTTGAGACTTCCATTGCTATAACTATTGGATATTTTTATTATTCTGTTTCTCCTTTTTGTGTCGTAGATGCTTTTTTAAAATTTTATACACCAAAATCACTTCCACAATTAAGACAAAGTTAAAAACACCTCGTATGTCAAAATACGGCTATTCAGAATATGCCCGCTATTATCAACATACATAAATAATTTAATATGTTACCCTACTTCTGCCCACATTTCTGAAATCGAGTAATGTAATAATGACAATTGTGAGTTCTTTTTTTATTGGAACAGTATTTTATGTTGGTTTTTTCGATGACCGTATTTTTTTTTTTGGATTATGAAAAAAGAAAGAACCAAAAATTAAAGAAGCTACCAAAAACTATCGTTAAAAATATTTTTGTATCATCGGCATCAAAATCTATTTATTAGTAACTGAAAGAAATTGGCATACACGAGACTATTCTTGTAAACTATGACGCAACATCAACGTCATCATGTTTTTTTTCGATTTTGGAATTATAAGGGTTACGTCAGTCATGATGGAACTTCAAAAAATTAATTTGCCTTCGTTGCTGAACAAAATAGTTTATCACCACTACAAAAAAATCGTTTTTACATCCACCTGACAGTATTCTATTATTTATACTAACCAAATTGGAAATGTCGAACTAATGGGAAAATTCAAAATTCACAAGCGCTGTTTTAAATTATACGTATTAACAAGACCTCAGAGGAGCCCCAATGATAATATTATTTCATCCAAGTTCACAATGAAGTTACGGAATACTGTGGTGGAGTGGCAAGATAAACTCAAAACTCTCATTCCGATACAATAAACTTCTCTGCTGTTTTTTTATTCTCCGACGAATCAAGTGAATATTTTAGAAAAGTTGGTATTTGCGTTCGGATTTCGCGCGAGCTCGACAAATTGTTGCCGACTTTTTATTTGAAATTAGCGAAATGGCGCACTTTGGAAGGACGAATTGAAATTATTCGAAATAAGTATTTTAGTACTTTATAATGTTTCTTAATTTTCGATTTCAGTTGTGCTTTTTGTTATTTATAATGGAATTTATTGAATACCTATTTATGTTTTAAAAAACCTTGAATTGAATATTTTTCTGAGTAGGTTTATATAATATACCGATACTAATTACAACAAATTATGACTTAAATGTTGGTTGGCATTGAATATGATTCAAAAAGGATAAATAGTAAATTAAAGCGATTTATAAAAAGATCTTAAATATGAGTATATTCTCGTCAACATACACTTTATTTTTACTCTATGTTACTTACATACAGTAAGTATGTGGTACAAATAGACGTCGACTAAGAAAAAAAGTTGTGCAACTGTTGTGCCAACGAGGAGACATGGTTGCTTTCATCATGCATCATGAAGTAAATGTTGTGATTCGAGACAGGTGGGTATCAGTAATAGCAATGGTAGTCAGAAATGGCAGGGCATCTAAGACATTTGAAAGACGTATGGTGCTATTTAAGATTGTAGATATCTAGGGGCTGTAGCAACCACTTAATAAGTGGCCTACGTGCTCTTTTGCTACTCTTTCAATATAAAATATTGTTAAAAATAAGCAAAGAATTTAAATTTTAATGAATATGTTGTATGTTTTAAGTTCATGAGCGGTAGAGACTGCATACCAAATGGTATATATGCTGCTTGCACAACTTAATGTGTTTTTTAACTTTTTTCTCTCACAAGATTGCTGAATAAATAATTTTGGTTGGTGTTATTAATTATTCGGCAAAGTGCTCGGCTTATAATAGAGCCTAATGATGCAAAGTACAATTTCACAATAGAGGAAAAAGCGTGGATATAACGTTACGATAATAACAAAGTATTTTTCTTTCACGCCGTCGCTTAAGAAAACCACCCTTATAAAGTATAAAATCGGAATTCACCGTTCATTGTTCTGTTTTACAAAAAATCCGAACATCAAGTGTCAGCCGTGTAAACGATAAAAAATAATGCAAATTCACTTCGAGTCCCATCTCGAGAAATAATGTCCGATCGTTACATAGATAAGGGAGTTTTTCTGTTAAATCGAGCCTCTTCCGGCAGTAACGACATTGCCCTTCGTTAAACAGAAAAGTGATTCAGGTAGTCGTTCCTGGCCTTTATCATTTCTACGAACGTTGCTAGCGTGTTTGAATGGAACCTTAAACTGATATTGCTTTCATTGAAGGTAAATACTTTAGTTTGTTGAAACATTTCACCAATGTGATGCTTTAAATGGAGGTCATTAAGCGGACTAGAAATTATCAAGTTATATTGTTATTATTTACAGGTAGCATTAAAGCCATAAATAAAAACCAAAAACGCTATGTTGTAACAATTGTGAGATGCAAAGTTTTGAGAGATTAGAACAATAGTTCGAACAGAAAGGTACCAACTTCGCCGTCGTTGACTTTCAGTTGAGGAAAATCTGTGCGGGGGGTTATATATGAAAAAAAGAGTGAAGAAAGGCGGTAGAACCGTTAGAGTTCGCCCGGGGCGGTACCACCGCCACCCTCATAACCCGCCGTAAAGCAACATGTTCTTCATGTATTGT
>DWON01010580.1:0-10692 GCA_018251015.1 Phocides pigmalion okeechobee
GGACTAAGATGGTCGCCTCCGATAATGTGTATCCGGCAACCACACCTCCCCAACCGAAACACAATACATGAAGAACACGTTGCTTTACGACAGGTTATGAGGGTGGCGGTGGTGCTGCCCGGGCGAGCTCTAACGGCTCTACGATCTTTTAAATTAAATTAAAAACCTTGAATCATGAGTGTCTGTTTCATAGTAAAATAAATAAATTTCGCTATGCTATTCGTTTAAAATCATATGAATCAACAAAGCTTTCAGGTGAAGCAAAGCTTATGAAGCTTTTTGAAGAATATTATATTTGAATAAGAATTTTAATGAATAAACGCATTCCTGATCCATTAAACAGCCTATATTATGCGCTACGCAGTACAAGGTTGCATAAAACTGTGTACAGATTTAAATTACATTATTACAACGGCGAACACTCCTATTATTTAGTAATACCAATTAGCATCGGTACGATAGCTGTAATTATAACAATTAATAGCGTCCCCGGACCGTATTTATTGTTGGTAACGAAAGATTATAGTGATATAATATTTTATTGATCTGGTCACACTTTGTTTGCGAGAACCTGGGTATAATTATACGATTTCGTAATTCAAAACTGTTTATTTTATTTTTTCACTAGCGACCCGACCCGGCTTCGCTCGGGTGATAGACTTTATATTTACTTACTTTATTTTTCTATCCAGTCATTACCTAGTCGCAAAAACTAACAATTAGAAACATCTATTTCGAAAGACTTCTGAATTACTATTTTGAATTTAATTATTTAATTTCTCGCCTAATTTACACAATAGCTAAAATTATTATGCACCAAAACCTTCCCCAGAAATCACTCTACCTTTCGTTGAAAACTGTGAGAAAATCCATCAAGTACTTTTTGAGTTTATCACGAAGAGATAGAAAGACGCGACGGACGACTTTGTTTTATAATATTTAAAAATTTCTATTGTTTTAACCATATATGATGATATAGAGGTGACATATTCACGTGGTGGGAGCTTAGGACCCCCCACCACGATCGGTTTCAGTTTCATATTAAAGAATTATAGTTTAATATATGTACATTAATACTTTATCCCACAGGGAGTGACTGCGTGCGTGACTCCGTCAATATTTAAGTGGTTAAAGAAATGGTTAAACGTGAAGCAAATTTTAACCTTTAAAACGTATTCAACGATCAAAATTCCAAGAAGTAGCCTGTCACCCGCAATGATCTTAACATTTAGACGTAGCTTGTATAAAATGTCAAATAATTTATGTTTACATATTTCACCCGCTTACCGTCCTCAAACAGTTTAGGGGAACAATGAGATGTGAAGTCCAGTACCACACACCATATAGAACGGTCGCCATAAAATACGAAAGGCAACCACCCATGAAGAAACCGGAGCCACCGGTAATAAAAGTGACCCACAAAAATGCATTATTTACCATTATATCGGCAATGCGACAGACGGACTAATTACAAACATAAACAGACCGTACGTAGGTGTAAAAGCCCGGCCGGTTCGAGAATTGTTTGATGATGGTTCAGAAAAACTAAATTCAACGGCAACAATGAATAGTTCGGGCCAATATTGACCGTTGCATAAGACCTTTCCCACGGTATCCTGCGAGATTTTTCTCATGTTCCCTGGAATAAAAGTTTGTTGGACATAACTGGGCGCCTCGTATATAATAAGTAGCGTCAACAAATTGAAGAACTAATATTGGGCCTGATGATTCCAGTACTCGGCTGCACTTGCGTACAAAGGCGGCTTTTAGCTCATAAAAGACGTGGTAATTGGATCGCTTTTTTGTGTAATCGCTACTTTTGATACTAGTTTAACATCTTCACTAGTTATGGGCTGGGAGGCTGTGGGTATAAGAGTTAACGTGAAGCGATAAATTTATATGTAGAAATAATTATGAACAATCCTTTTTTTTCCTACCACATAGCGCAGGTCGTCGCGCCACCTCGCAGTGGAGCGTCCTGCTCCCCATTTGCCTAGGACTAGGTAGTAAGTCCTGTTTAACGTTGTATGTAAATGTCAATAGACTGCAAAAACCATAGAATATCAGATAGTTCAAACGCTCGTTAGCTACTTTTCAACGAATAAAAAAAAAACTAAAACAAGGTTCTGTCCGCACATACCATGGTTACTTAATTTACAAGTTCGTAGTCCTAACAAATAGTTTTTAAATTTCAATCAATTCACTGAATTCTACATTTGAATTCTAAATTAATATGAATTCGCATTGTGTCAAGATACGAAATATTTACCTAATTGTTATTCTACCGCTTACTGAAGCAAAGCACTGTATCGTTGTTTATTTGCAACGAGATATTATTGACACTATCAAAATCAAGCCTGACTTAAAGCCACATTATGTTAAAGTTAGAAGTGGTATGTAAGCCCAGGGTCTTTACTATCATCTCTTAATACCACGCTCATTTTATTATTACTTCCAAATTTTAGGTTCCAAAATACGGTCGTGACGGTCGACATAATTATAAACTTTTCAAAGTATATTTATAACTTTAAAGGTGGGGAACTATAGTTTCACCGGCGAGTTACCACACATTACATTACTTGTGTTTCGGTTGGAGAGGTGCGGTTGCCGGTTACACTTTGAAGCGCGGCGACCATCTTAGCCCTCAGGAGTAGCAACGCATTTACGTTCAAGCTCACATAGGATTTCAGTCGTATCTGTGACTGTACGAGGATGTCCATGGGCTGCGACTACTTAACATCAGGTGGTTTGCATACTCGTTTGCTACTCTTTTGACATAAAAAAACTAACTCTTGTAGCGTGTTTACTCGGTAAGAAGTTGATTTTACAATACATTCCAACACTCCATGCAGCTTTATTTTTACTCTATCCAACCCTTACAGGGTTACACTAAACTAACCTAACCCTTACAGGGTTGCAAAGGGTAAAAATAGGGTAAAAAGCATATCAATCATACCTACGTTCTTTTTCTATTTTTCCCTCTTAAGTACAAAATTTCCTCCTTAACTATTACGCTGTATAAAGAATCTATCTGCAAAATTTGAGGTTCTTACGTTCAGTGACTTTCCGTGTGCGTTCATATTTGGGTCTATCAGTTACATTGTTCTTGTATATTATACTATAGATACACAGAGTACATTGATACCCGTTACCTTGTTCTTATATATACATATTGAAATAGACCCTTACCAAACCGATTGTAATAAATTAGCCAATAATCGAAAATCGTTTATCTGCGTGAACGACACATAAATTGGCTAATCCTCTAAACTTTATTGAACTTTGAATGTATTGTGGAATACCAATTGCTAATACCATATTTAAGTACTGACACTTTAAAGGATTGCAAATGAATTAGGAGTTAATTATTAGGAAATTACCACTTTGTAAATTTATTGTCACCATTTGTCTTAGCTTTGATGTTGATCCTAAAGTTAAAATAATTGTCATATTTATCTTTTGCGTTATCTTCACTGAAGTAACTTTGGGCTTATCAACTAGAATTCAGTATTCAACGGAATATATTCTTAAAGTTCATTTATTTTCAATTGTAAATAAATGAAGCAGTATGCACGTAAGTATCTGTGTAAGTTCCCAGCATGTACTTTACACCTGACATTGAGGTGACAGTTTTAATTTCAATGTGATATCTTAGTTAGTAAACGTGTAAGTTTTCAATTTATTTGTAGCGCCCAATAATAAATAAATAAATGAACAAACGGACGAACGAACTAATGAATGAATATTGGAATAAATAAATAAACGGCGCATATATGTCCCACTAAGTAGTAATTTCGTGTATGTTTCGCTTGGCTTTGAAACCTAATCCGTGAGATCCAAGTACCAAAATTTTTTTCAATCAATTAATCCCACCTTTGATTAAACGCCGGTGGTAAGAAGGCTGGTTCATACCTCGCGCAAAGAATTGCAAACGCTATTCAACACGGGAATGTGGCTAGCATTCTTAGCACCTTGCCGCGAGGACACGAACTCCCTTAAGAATGTTTAGGTTAGGCTTTAATTATAATTAATTTTATCATTTTCAATATTGTAATTATGTATGTAGTAAAAAAAGATAGTGTCTTACAGAAAAATGCGACGAATAAGATCTTATAAAAGATATTTGCTTATGAAACCATTAAATCCAGTTTAGATCTATCCAAGACATAACAAGAATACAGATAGTGAATTTTGTTTACTCGTATTAATAGATAATCCTTTGATTTACGACTAAATTACACTTGACGTTCACATTGAAGTATAATTATCACAAATCATAATGTTTACGTTGCATTTACTATTCGCATTCATGCTCGAGACGTGATATTTTGTTAACACTTTGATTGCTGCGCCATTTATTATATCGAGGCAGCGTTGCAGGACACGAAACTGTAGCTGTAGTCTTTGGAATGAAGATGCGCCGACAATGCATTGAAATAATGTATTTTTTGTATCAATGTAGTATCTGCACACAATCGTTGTTTCCGCCCGAAATCTTGTAGCGCCGACGAAAACACAGCACTGTTATTCTTTTTTTATCGTGAAAGAGTAAGAAACGGCCATGCAGGCCACCTGATGTTAAGTGGTCACTGCAGCTCATGGACGACCACGTCCAATTTCAAATAGAACAGAAGTTCTACTTAAGGATGGACGCGCATGCGTTCCTACTCTTGAGGACTAAGATGGTCGCCTCCAATAATGTGTATCCGGCAACCACACCTCCCCTGTATCCGGCAACCACACCTCCCCAAATTCGCCCGTAACCCATACACATTTGTACTCGTACGTATACGACAGGTGTGTACAAGCCGCAAGCGCGTTACACCATGTAATACATAACAGTTTTGTACACCGCAGGGAAAGTGTTAAATGGATTTCAATAATCAAGACAGCCAACTCATCTTGTACTGAATTATCGATCTAATCATCCACCAATAGGCTTACAAATACATCGATGGGTGCGATTTCAAACACCTTTAGTTTTTATAAACAATAACCTTTAAGTTAATGTTTGTACAGTTTTTTATATGAGAAGAGTAGCAAACGAGCATGCAAACCACCTGATATTAAGTAGTCGCAGCCTACAGACATCCACGTATAACCACAAATACGACTGAAATCCTATCTGAGCTCGAACGTAGATGCGTTGCTACTCCTGGTCTAAGATGTTCGCCTCGCTTCATAGTGTAACCGGCAACCGCACCTCTCCAACCGAAGCACAAGTAATGCTTTACGGCGGATTATGCGGGCGGCGGTGGTACCTGCCCGGACGAACTATAGTTCTCCCACCTTTAAAGTTGATTATAATATATATTGTTGTGTGGGCGCATTGACTAATGCTGTGAACGCTCCTGCTGTGTTGTTTGTTACACTTGTCAATGGGATAATTCGAATTTATCTATTACAGTAATTTAAGGATTTCGTTAATTCGCAAATGTATCTTAAATGTTAATAATAATGTCTCCCAAATTAGGAATGAAGATTTGTTGACGAATACGATTTTAAATTAAAATCCACGCGGAAGTTATACGTTTTACTAAATATTTTTTTTTATTGTGAAAGAGTATGAAACGGGCATGCAGGCCACGGCAGCCCATGAACAACCACGTCCAATCTCGAATAGAACACAAGTTCTGTTTGAGGATGGACGCAGATGCATTCCTACTCTTGAGGACTAAGGTGGTCGCCTCCAATAATGTGTATTCGGCAACCACACCTCTCCAACCGAAACACAATACATGAAGAGCATGATGCTTTACGGCGGGTTATGAAGGAGGCGGGGGTGCCACCCCGGGCGAGCTCTAACAGCTCTACCACCTTTAAATAAATAACGGAAACTGTTGATTATCATTTTTCTAATTGCCGATGTTTTAAAGAATTCCTAAGAATTTTTTTCTACTCAATTAATATCTCGCAAAACCAATTTTCGTAACAAGTTTTTATCTTACGGACTTTTTTAATGTTAAATTTAATTAATAACAAAAACAGACGTATTTCTCTTTAAATACATTTATTACTTATTTGTATGTATGATATGTGGTGTACATAAAACAAAAAATACGGACTCATTTATGTATAAACAATATTAAACAGAAATTTGACTGATAGACTCAAAGATAGTCCCAAAGAATGGTCAAAATTATATAACCTATAACCCTTAACTGTTACAATTTTTCTTTTTATGTAGCGTAATTGAAATTAAGGAAGGCATCTCAGAAGAGATTGTATCAAAGCCAATAAAATAGAAAATGAAAATTTATATAATTTTTCAGTTTATTTACAGATTATGTCAAATACATAATAGCTAATAATAAAGTTACATACTTTATTTGAAAGGTAATATCAACTTCTCCGCGATTATAGTTGCGATAAAAAGCCGGTAGAAATATATATAAATATTACGAAATTTAGTTAAAACACTTAACAGCCCTAATACGCTGATTACTAACTGATGTAAGTGAGACTACATTTTAAAACATAATATCACATAACTTAAATGTAAATAACTGTAATACATACTGATATCATCCACACGCAGACTCCTATTATTATTTCACTAATTTTCCTACCAATTTGAGAGAAGCAAATAATTTACACGCGTCTAATACGTAATTCCAATTTATCACTTCCACAGAAAAGCGGCGGGATTAACCAAAATTGCGAGTAAACCAGGATACTGCCCCAAACATGGTGCTAAGCTCCGTATTTCTGATTGTATCAAACATTTTGGTCACGTCCCTACAGATTACATTCGTGACACTAACGCGCAATAAATCTTGCTTGCTTGAAGTTTGTCACATTGTAAAGCTCGGAGCCAATTTAATTTAGACGACCCGAAATCCTATCACGATGGTACGAATGTTTGGCTTGCTTACCAATTAAAAGACACGCTCCACATTGTACTAGTAACACAAAGCGAAATTGTTTACTGAACGCCAAAATTTATTTTACTAGTAACAGAAAGTGAAAAATTGTTTATTGAACGCCAAAATTCATTGTACTAGTAACGGGAAGCGCAAAAAATTGTTTATTGAACGCCAAAATTCGTTCTTCTAGTAACGGAAAGCGAAAAATTGTTTATTTAACGCCATAATTCTCCAAATTTCTTAAAAACTAAAATAGTATAGTATGGAGCGTGTAGCGATAATTAGTTAAATCACATTGACCTTTTGGCTTAAAATATTAGTGAAAATCTCAGTATATGTATCTAAGCTCGTTGCAGTAATTATTAGTGTCCAATCACCTATTAATATCATCCCGGAATTTATACATTTCACTATGTACTGGGTTTAGTCGTAAACATTGATCCAGGATGCTGGTTCGAAATATAGACATTTAGAAAAGCGTAAGTCCGGAGTACCGGTTACATAGTAAAATATGTAAATTCCGCGATTATTTTAACTCATATAATACTATCGTTAAATACATTTGTTCGCTTTCAGTGAGATATGCTAAGTCAATTTATCTATGAGTAAAATTATACTCCCAATTAGCAAAATGTCAAATTTTATCATGCTTGTTCATGTATCCGGCGTAAGTTCGAGTTTTGGTATGAATTCTCGGGCTTGTTAAAGTTAAGCTTAGTCATTGCTCTGTAATTATTTACAATTGGCAACTCTGTAGCATGTTTGATTAAATTTGGCTTTTCGTTTGTTTCAGACACGTCGAGAAGTCTACTTGAACTATTAAGGAGTCCAAAATTACCAAGGTACCGCTATAAATGTACACGAAAACCATAATTCGAATCCACAGAAAGTATATCATCAGAATCCGACTTAATATGAAGTAACAATATTGATTCAAAAACTATTCAATATCATCAGTGACATTTGAATGGTTATAGTAGGACAATACTACTATCCATTTTCATACATAATATAAAACTTATTATTTACTTATTCTGTGATATTATTAGTTATATACATTTCTTATATAAACCTAATTTGATTAAGGGTAATTGATATAAAAGAATACATAATTTATCATCAATTACTAGCCGTAAGTTATCGTTATTATTACGTTTATTGATTTTATAATTAATTTATAAAATTATGTATTTTACACAAATAAATCAATTACTTTCATAGAACACTTAATATTCATCCCACTGGTCTGATATCTTAGATACAACTATTAATTATCCACTAAGGACTTTCAGATATGACTAGTCTTGTAACAAAAATCATGTATATTTCAATAGTCGGTTCATTGTTAAATGGATTGATTGATGTACTAACACCGCGCCAGTGGTCATTAGTCGAACAATTTGCACCCAGTCACCGTGACTAAAAGAGTCTTTAGCTCACCACTTGCTCGTGACAAATGATATGACATCTCTTAGGCCAGGTTTGCATTATGCTGATATTTCGTGGCGGCTGACACGCGACCGTTCGACTTTGGCGTTTGCGTCGTTCTCCGCGCCATCTTCCGTCAGTGACTTATCGGCGACAGCTTCTGACAAATAGTAGAACTGACAAACAGAAGAGGTATAATTTCATCAGAAAAGTACCACTACCACACTCATAAACAAATGCTAAGTAGGTCTTACATTGGAGTTAGGTAAGTACAGTTGCCGGCTAAAAAAACCGAAGCAACATAAACAGTCTTCAAGTATATTAATGTATGCACGATTTTAATATAGAATCTGTTTAAGTTGTATATGGATTTCCATGGGCTGTATCGACTAATTAACATTAGATGCATACTACATACGCATTTGCTACTCTTCTCACAATAAATGCTTTTCATTTAAATGTTGTTTGCAACACAACACATTCGGTGGTTGCCGGCGTCGTCGGTTGCATTGTATTCACACCGAATAAGCATTATCAGTTGACTGATTATCAGCTGATCTAAGTAATATAGAATTCGATTGCAATATCTATGGACCACGAGCCAGCAACAAATTTTCATCAAGAATTCTATCTTACAAAAAGACTGGTATAACGCTTCACAGAGGTGCACCACGAGCCTCGTGGACGTCAGATGTCGTTTCTTGGATGAGAAGCACTGGAAGCCAATCATGCACGAAAAACAATTCTGCCGCTACTGAGATACTGAGCTGCAACTAACGTTCACGACGTTTCACACCTTTGAAGCATTTTTGATATATTATCGAATAAAGTGCTTGATGTTGGCTCGAACACTTAGTAACGGATTTACCACGACGGTACTACCGCTCAATGCAACGCTGGCCTTACACGCGTTAATACTCCCTTTTGTTTCTGTCGCCGCTTTCATTATGAAAGACAGCGCTTTCTGCAGCTCAATTTAGTTTTTAAATGATTCCATGACATTTAGTGGCGTCAGAATATTGTTGTACTGTCACAAGCCGTGAAGATTTATTCATTTTCAACGTCATTACAGCCGACAATGTTTTGTATAGTACCGCCACAAATTAGTCTTAAGTACTAAATAGGTAAATTATCACTTTTATTAATGGTTTTATCGACAGCGAATATGATATTTTTTTATATTAGGAGGGTAGCAAACCCATGGATATCCACGTTTAAACTCAAACGGTACTGAAGTCCGTCCGATGTAATACAAATGCTGGTTGGTACTCATGAGGGATGAGATGGTTGCTTCAATTGTGAGTGTAGCCGACCACCTCTTCAACCGAACAACCGTTTTCATGGTGATTATGAGGGCGATGGCAGTATTTCCCCGGTCAAACTATACTACCACCTTTCAAATAGATATTACAATTCATTCAAAACGGTCCAAGGATTTCAAATCGTACATTCAGCCTCTGTATCGATAAAAATGTTTATCAAAATAAGTTTTCCCAAAGAAAAATTCCAATACAGTTTTTTCTCTTAAATTTTTATTATTTGCGTGGTAGATAAAAGTAAAATAGTATGGATAGATGGAATAGAATGGATAGAAGAAACAGATTTGATAGATGGAATAGAAAGGATAGATGAAATAGAATAGATATATAGATATAATGGCATAGTTTAATAGGAGACTTGAACTAGAAAACAAGACAAAACAAAACGAAATTTGCATAATTATCCAGTCGATTGGTTACCACAGTGTCTAGACAATGTCATTTGCAATTCGGCAATTTATATGTTTTTTATTGAGTCCATTTACGAGATTTACACTCATTGACTATTATTTTTAAATTGGGCCAATATGCTCTATGATACAAATCAATGGTGCTTAAGTGTTTATTTATGTATGTTTTCGCAATAATTGATTTGCTTACTTGCCATCCATAAGATTTTTATTGCATTGTGCGTGATTTTTGCCAATGAACTCACAGAAATAAAATGGATTTGGGCGCTGTATAATGTGTGTTATTTAATTAATTAGTATCACAGTAGTCGGCAACGCTTACGATGCGCGGCGATTATCTCAGTCCTTAGGGGTAGCATTGGTTTATTCCGGAAATCCCCACTGACAAATCCCTACCAGTGGGGGTTGTTTTTTTTTTCAAAATCCCCACTAATGAATCTAACTCAGCTTAGTAGGGATTTCTGGAAAAATAAATAACAAATTCCACCAGATTTTATAGTTTCAAAATTAATAAACCGGAATAAACCGCAGAATTGTATTCAAGCCCGAGATCAGACAGGACTTCAGCTCTGTTTGTACTGATTGATACGCCGTAAAGCAACATGTTTTCCATGTATTGTGTTTCGGTTGGGGAGGTGTGGTTGCCGGATACACATTATTGGAGGCGAC
>DWON01010581.1:0-10691 GCA_018251015.1 Phocides pigmalion okeechobee
GACGTGGTTGTCCATGGGCTGCAGTGACCACTTAACATCAGGTGGCCTGCATGCCCGTTTCTTACTCTTTCGTAATATTAATAATAATAAACCAACAAAAAGTCATATTTTATAACGTTGTATTATTTTTCAGGGGTGTATACTTAGCGTGCATACTGTACCATGAAGACAAGGTGCTGGTCACCAGCGAGGAGTTCCTGCCAGTTATCGAGGTGGACGAGACCTACCCAGCCTGCATCTATACCGATTTTCACTGGTTGATGAAGGTATTATTTCTTAGTATGTTATTTATATATGTAGAACTATTGTTCGACCGGGGTAGTACCATCACCACCCTTGTTAACCCGCCCTCAACTATCGCTAAGCAATTCTTGTGATTTTCTTATGTTTCGAGATATTAATATTTAAAGTTACCCTTAAAATTACCCTATTTTAATATAAAGTAATAATACATAATACTTTTGGATTTGCATCAATATGAGAGAAATAGCCCTTCATGAGATCTTCCAACTGGTTCTCAGAGGTAGCATCGTATCAGTGGCTGATCTAAAGCGATAGGTTTTACGATAGGAATTTAACTACAGGTATATATTGACCGACGTGACGTTTTATTATCCAGTGGACTGCATGCTCTTTCTTTTTTAAATATGTCTTGAACACTTCTTATTAAAATTAAAATATTTTTCCGTGTGTTTGTTTAAAAATCAGGTATCTTGCTCGTGGGACGACGTGAAAGCGCTAAGATCAGACATGGAAAAACACACGTCTTCATCCATCCACTTCCGACTGAAACTTCTGACCGCCGCCGCTCAGATGCAGTCTGCTTTATGTATACAAGACTTAGGTAACTATTCCATTTAATCAATTACAATTTTATTTATTACTGATTCTTTACATGCTTTTTCTTTATTTCTTGTATATGTGCCTTTCCTGTTTTCTACACTTTCGTTTTCTATCTATATTTTTTTCTTGTTCTGTCTCGTTCTCGCTCCCTCTCTCTCTCTCTTTCTTTCTCTCTCTTTCTATGTTTACCTCTCACTTATCCCCTCCTGTCTCTTTCCATCTTTTCTTCTATCCCTCTATCTTTTCTTTCTCCCTTTCCATATAAAATATATTACATATAATAATTATAAAAAGAAAAGTGACATAGTTTTTTATTTTATTTTATTCCCACTTTAATAAATTACATTTTTTTATCTTATTTAGAACAAAACTAGTTAGTTCAATTGGCTCAGTAACTTTAGTAGAGGTGGGAGAACTATAGTTCGACCGGGGAAGTACTACCGCCGCCCTCATAATCCGCCGTGAAGCATTTCTTGCGTTTCGAATGGAGAGCTGCGGTTGTCGCCTACACTTTGAAGCGAAGCTACCATATTTAGGAGGTCGGTCGTGTTTGTGGTAGTACGTGGATGTCTGGGCTGCAACAACTAAACATGAGGTGGTTTGCGTGCTTTGCTACTCTTCTCATACAAAAAAAAAAATAAAGTCAGTTAAAGATAAAGAAACTATACTTTTATTACGCTTAATATATTAAGGTCTCTATTCGTAAGGAAGTGTCTGTTACTATATCGTGTTAGTAAGTACGCGTAGTCGAGTAGTAGTAACGCGGAGGTGTGCGCGGCGCGCAGGGCAGCTGTACCACAAGCCGCTGCGCGACGCGCACGGCACGGTGGTGCTGTCGTGCGTGAGCAGCGTGCGCTCGGCCAAGGCCGTGTCGGCGCTCAACTCGCGCTGGGCGGCCGTGGCGCGGCTGCGGCGCCGCGTGCTCAGCGAGGACAACACCATGGGCGAGCTGCTCATGGCCTCCGTGCACGACCAGATCGCCTACCATCAGGTATGGATTTTTTTATGAAAGAGTAAAGAAACGGTCGTGCAGTCCACCCGGTGTTAAGTGGTCACGGCAGAACATGGACAACCACGTCCAATCTCAACAGAACAGAAGTTCTATTTAAGGATGGACGCAGATGCGTTCCTAATCTTGAGGACCAAGATGGTTGCCGCCAATAATGTGTATCCGGCAACCACACCTCCCCAACCGCAACACAATACATGAAGAATATGTTGCTTTACGGCGGGTTATGATGGTGGCGGTGGTGCCGCCCCGGACGAGCTCTAATAGCTCTACACCTTTCTAATATACTGTACATAATACAGATATTGTACATAAAGAAATATTTTATTTCTCACTTCTATGAAAGCATTTTTTTAAGTTTCGGTGCCAGACTTTGGTCTTTTCCCACAAATAAAAAAAGTTTGAATTATTTCAATGCAATCTAAAGGGAGTCATTCAACCAACGAAGGTAACAAAGCTAACCGGGTCCCGCGGTGATTATCGATCATAATTCCCTGCGCGAGATATAAACCAGTCCTCTTGTCTCTGGCGATGTCGATCAAACATGGGACAAATTGTTTGAAAAACATTTTGGGCGTTAATTAGTTTTAAGGCTTTCATGGTTGTAATTAAATTTAATCTCATACAATAAACTTTCATATAACACTATTCATCATTAATCAAGTGTAACCTAACATTAAGGATGATAATGTTATGATAATGAAAGTTCATCATTAAGTTGATGATGATGATGATGAACATGTTCAGAATAATGACGAACATTTTGATAAGTATGATGAACACGTTTATAAAGATGACGATGATGATGCGCGCAGGTGTCGCGCGTGCAGCTGTCGCGCGGGCTGTACCTGGGCTACCTGAAGCTGCAGTCGTCGGTGGAGGTGGTGCGCATCGTGGCGCCGGCGCGCGCGCCCAACGTGCCGCCGCACACGCGCGTGCGCGACAACCCGCACGTCTCCGCGTAAGTGCTCCTTCCGAGTTCAATAACTACAACCATGGTTAAGCTTCTCTACCCAAATAAGTAAAAAGAGAGACGGGTTGGGTCCCTTTCTCAGTTTTTAACAGTGGCTGCGATGCTCATATATAAGATTGGTTCAGCGTTGCGGGAGACAGCACTAAACTGGAGCATATTTTCTAGAAGAAAATGCGACGACAATTCACTGAAATAGTGTATTTTTAGCATCTGTGTGTCATCCTCGAATACACAGATGTAATGTACAGACATCCCCATGGAAGTTTCACCATTTAAAATAGTCATCTTGTTCAAACAGAAATATTTCTTAAAGTATTATATACTATCATAAATATTGCTCTCGAAGTATTAAGTTCTAACAATTTTGTTTTTACTGATTTACAGTGAAGAATGGGAGTATCTCAAAATGCAATCAGGAAGGATGTCAGAAGAGACGCAAAGTATAACGAATCTTGTAGCAATTAACGCGAACAACGACAAGCCATCAGAATCTCAAGAAATGTTCCTAGACCAGATCGCGTCAGCATCGCGCAGGCTGTTTAAAGACATGGAAATCCCAATTGAAAGCGTCAACGCCCACCGAATCTATGACCTCGAGGTCATTGAACTCAACGATGACGTCAGCTTCATCATGATATGCCCACCGGCGGAGCAAGCGTGTTCTGTTCCCGGCCAGAAGGAAATCCTTCTCCAGAAAGGCGATCTTCTGAGCCTGCCGATCCAAGCGTTCGAAATGATCCATCTACAGACTTACCATACGAACATCCTGAACAAATACTCAAAGCTAAGCTGCGTTTTAGAACTAGATGTCGCTCTAGCCGCCCACACACATAGAGAAGCGTTCTCGTGTACCGAACTCCAGACTGCCAAAGAACGACTAACCAAGCTAGAAGACCTGCAGAACAATCTCAATCTTGTATGGAAAACGGAACGATGGCTAATGGATCTCATTGGGTTCGCGAGAGACAAAGACAAGTCAGGCCCAAGCTCTGGTATATTACTAAAATACGTCCTTGACAAAACGCCCTCCTCCCAAACATGCGTAGATGGATCCAGTGGAGAAAATTGCGAAAAGGATGCCAATTTAAAAATTGACTTATTGCAAATCCCATCGCGGGATGGTAAGATCACTAAAACGTCTCCAGGCCGAGGTTCCTGGCCGGGACCTGCTGGGAATGGCAACCATACAAGTCTACATCCAGAGTTCAGCAAATCTGAACAACAGCTCAGTTTAGCTCCGAGACAAACGTCCGTATCCACCCTCAATCTAAGCAGCTCCCAGTATCTAAACACGGATCTGAACAAATATCCAAGGAAAGGCAGCGCCGACTCCCAATTCACGCATTCCAGTGCGATTAGCAATAATTTTCTTAGCAGCAATTCACAGTTCGACATCAAGTCTTCCGGCTCGCACGCCAGCATCGGCAGCAGCCGCCTGCCTCCGTCCCGGAGCGAGGACACTCTCGTCATACCAAACGAGACGGAACCGAAGCCCCGACCGCACAGCATCAACACTAGCATGTCGACTTCCTCCAGTCCCCTGTTAACAGTGAAGGGTTTCTACCCAGGAAGCATGATAAGCGTTCGAACGGTGAAAGCGAACGTGTCCGAATCCGCCCAGAGTCTGTCCAGCGACTCGGAGAGTCAAAGTTGTCCAATAACGACAGCAGTTCCTTTGAAAATCCGTCCCCAAGTTAACCATCGGGCACCGTGCAACGTGATCGCTTCCAAAAGTATGACGAATGTAAAAACAGCGGACGTCGACTTCACTGATACTGGACAGGAGCTGTTCCAGAAGCCAAACATGTGCATCAAGCGCCAACCGCTGCTGGAGGCCCAGGAAGAGGTAGAATATCATAATAAAGTTCCAAAGACTGAGGAAAGAAGTAGCAGTGAGGAACGGAAACTCAAACCGCCAGAACAACGAACGCCCGATCAGGCGGGAATATTGCAGGTAATTTAATATCCAAAATTGGTCTAAATATATAATTAAAATTAAATTGAAAACAAACAAAACGACTGTAACTAACTCACAAATAGTAACACATCTAGGTACGAGCTCAGGTGTAAATTAAGTTTAGTTTGAAGTTGTATGTGGATATTCATGGGCTGCAGTGACCACTTAATATCAGGAGTATTCAATTGCTACTCTACGTACATAAAAATTAGAAGGGATGCAGCCAATACATTACATATTTTTTGTGCTATAGAAATACCAAACAAGCATCGAAGTCTCTTTACATTGTCATTGTTGACGTTTGTAAATTCGATAGTATTTAAAATATTGCAGGTATTCGCAGCATACGAAACTGGCTTAGCAGCTGGAACGTCCCTGAAGCTGCACGTCACGCCTCGGACTTCTGCGCGAGAAGTTATCGATCTGGTGGTGAAGCAGCTGAACATGGCTGCCGTCCTCAAGGGCAAGTCCGGTCCTGTCTACGGTCCGGAGAAGCTACAGGACTTCTGCCTGGTCGCCGTCATCGGGGCTCGGGAACGATGTCTCAGAGATGACTTCAGGCCCTTGCAATTGCAGAACCCGTGGCGAAAAGGCAGATTGTACGTTAGACTTAAACATGATGTGTTGGCGGCGTTACAGCATTCAGCTAAGCAGCCAGCCTACATATGACAGTCATAAACTCACATTTAAAAAAGCGACAGTTTTTCTTAGATTTTTTATATGTTTTAAGTAAATAGAACGAGAGAATAGAATTTACTATCGATAAAACACTACGAAAATTAGTTTTATTTTTGGTGCCAAGTCTTATTTGTTGATGCTTTAAATTGTTAGTTAAGTGAAAGTTGTGAGTAACTATAGAGAGTATAACAGAATTTATGGTGCTTCTCTTGTAAAATACGTCGCTTATTATATTTCCTATCTATCTTTTTTTCTAGACTCTAGATAGATCTTTCTCTATTATAAAGTTTTTTCTGTCTAGCTCGATAACATCTTGTGAGTAGATGTAGAATACAGATTTTAAATTTTGGACTAAAGAATCTACTAATACTAATTAAATATTACCTCTCAATAATGACATACGATTAAGTTTTAAACCCACGCGTGTATTACTAAGAAAAAATGAAGTGAACTTTAAAACACGACGTCGAAAAGTGCCTGATTTTTTTGCGAACCGTACACATAAAATCATATCGTCGAGGAACACAGGGTTTACAAAAAAAAAAAACAATATCTGATTGCATGAGTCTGTCATCAAAATATGTGCATATTTTCGTAATATTTTTCCCTTTCTAATTTCTACAAGAACTTAAAGGTATGGAATGGGTTATGAATCCAATATAACTTTAACTGAGGGACTTCATTGTTATGTATCTGAAATCTATAGTTCTATGACCGGTAAGAAACGATAAGTAAATAAATTATAAATATCTATGTGTAAATTAGTTAAATACGCCATGTGAAGGCTAATTTGAATATTTAGTGATAATAAATGGGGTAAACATTGCAAATGATACATCTGTATATAAATTATATACATAACAAGACTTATTTACGTCAATCTATGGAAAAAGTAAATATCAAAAGAAAGCGTTCCGAATCACTGTATACATGGAATGTGTACGATGGCGCCAATTTGGTCGCTATCTGTCACATGGAGACTATAAAATACCTTTCAAAAGGTAAAACTCTTTCTCCCAACTCAACACCGAAGCACTATATTTAGATTTTGTTCACGAAATCTATTAACATAAAATACATCAGAATTTTATTTATTATTATGATTGTATAATATTAATAATCACTGATTTTGTCATTCATGTTTAGCAAAGAATTTTTACATTATATTTACAGTATTGCCATTCCCTAAACGAAATCAAGTTTTTGCGCGGGTGTACTAAGCGCTAAATTTATTTTGGCATTGCAAGTATAGTATAGTAGCGCTCCCAGCGGTAAGAATTGGTAACCACCATCTCTATTGTTTAGTCATCAAAGTTTAATGTATAAATATAACTATTATAATAGGTAGTTAGTGTAATTTCGAAAATATATTTGTTTAGCTGTACCTATTAAATTAATATTTTTTTTATATTTAGACCTTAAATATTTTATTGATTTTCAGTATGTCTAAGTGTCATCTAAATGTCATTCTGAACATAATGTACTATTTATTATATATGATTATATATTCATTTAACTGGAAAGCTATTATAAACAGAGTTTTTATTCACTTTTCTTTGTACAAAATATATATTTGAAATTAGCAAATGAGAAAATATCTTAAAGTTATTATTATACAAATACTCATATTTTTTTGTATACTTTTTTACTTTAAAGCACAAAATATGTACATTCAGTAGTTAGTTTGTGTACAAATGTCTAAAATTATAATTACTTAGTGTAATAAAATCTATAGAAGTTATCAATGATTCGAGCCATACTTAGACGGATTGCAATTAATATTATAAAGCCTAACTAAATGTCTTATGATCATATAAAGTATTAAAATATGTTTTATTTTAGATTATTTTAATATTTATATGTTCACCCTTGTTCGCGGTGTTGTACATTAGACTTTAGAATGAGTGGATATATGCAGTGAAGCACAAATAAATGTATTTCAAATCTCGCTGGGATTTTATTTTAATCAAATTCATACATACACTAAATGAACGTCAAGGGTACAGTGTAAAATCAGTACATTGGCCTTGAGCGCCTTGTTGATAAGGTTGACCGGGAAAAAAAGCCGGCGGAAAAAAATTGTGGGCATTCTTTTTAAATTCCAGTGTATGCTTTCATAAAAGTGAACAATCAGGAGGGAAAAAGTGGATGAATATGGACGCACCTATTTGTATAAGCATTAAATGTGCAGTTAATATATAAACTTGTCGTCCAAGCTACGTGTAACCATATAGCCTCCATACTATTATTTATTTAACACTTCGATTGCGCACTCATAATTAGATTTGGTCAGCATTGCGGGAGGCGCACTAAACTGAAGCTTATTTCTCTACACTGAAGATGCGCCGACAATTCACTGAAATATAGTATTTTAGTATTAGTGTATCATCCACGAATATACAGTCGTAATGTCCGTCCTCAGTATTGTAGCGCCGACGTAAACACAACACTTGTGTGCGCCCATAATCCATACAGATTTGTATGTACAAGAGGCAAGCACGTCGCATTTTGGGTATGTAAGTATTTATGTATGGCGCGTTGCGCCGTGCAATAAACAGCAGTGTTGGACGCCGCAAAGAAAGTGTTAAATACTTACACACTCTGCGCGAAATTTCGGGCTGCAAATTAAAATTTGCATAAAATGAAATATAAATCCTTACTTGGTAATGGTAAAAACAATTCATATCATAAACGTATCAATGACGCAATAAAATGCATTGTTTTTACCATTATTCTGTTTCATATACATTATCAAACCCTAGTAAAGATCATGGTTTGCATTTAAAATTCCCGCTAAAATGTTCTCACATTTTTCATCATTGATTAAAAAAAAAGTTGTTAATGAACGTAATAAAAAACCTGGAATGTTAATGATAGCAGACAATTTTTATTTTTACTGAAATTGGCAAAAATGTTACATGTGAGATTGAACAATTGATAAAATTATCTTTGTAATTTTGCAAAAAGATTTAGAAAAATTAATTTACACTGACGGTAAAATGACATGACATTGACAATTGTAAATCATGTAATCGTTGGCACTTTATTAGTGCGTCGTGTTATACAGAAAATGAGCGACTTTAAAAAATCGATGTTATCGCCAGTACTCCCGTTTAAACTTTAAACAATGGTTATGTTAATAATTAGCAGATTTCATCTATTATAAGAGATCTTTTTATGATCAATAACTTAATTACTATTTAGTTTACGCAACATAAAAACAATAATTTCTTGCCAGTCTTTAAAATATTTATTGTATTCTAACTTATAAAATATAATATTTGATTGCCTATTTATTGAAATTCAAGAGAATTAAACAAATCCCCATATATTTATAATACTGGCTGATGTAGTGTATAATGCTAGGTGTACCTGTAAAAACCATCATTTATTCATACTTGTTTATCGCTTGTTGATCATTTGTTTAAAGTTATTGATTTGAATTAAAATCTGTTAATAATTAAATGAAAGTGAAATATTTTTATAATGTAATGAATTCTCGATTAAGTTCAGAACATAAAGAATCGATAATCGCTTAATACATATTGACAGCAGACAGCTCACATTATTTCCTTACCATTACCAGTACCAATAATTTAAATATAACGTTGGATTGTATGTAATTATACTTTATTTTATCAGTCGATCAAAGTTAACAACTTTGTGTGACGGTTTTATTATTTTGGGATCAAAGTTTGATTTGAGATCGCTTTGTTACAATGAGTCTAGTAGCAAATACAGGGTAAGATTTTTAATTTGAAATAAATCAGTGCATTACAAGGTGTTATGTCCTACTTTCATAAATTAAATTTTTATGTTTTCGAAATAGGAAATTAGCTGGTCGCACGTTATTTATAACGGGCGCTTCCCGTGGTATAGGGAAAGCTATCGCTTTGAAAGCTGCTAAGGATGGAGCTAACGTTGTGGTTGCCGCTAAAACAGCAGAGCCCCATCCGAAACTCCCAGGAACTATTTACACTGCGGCCGAAGAAAGTAAGTTTTAAACATTTATTTATAAAGTTGCTTTAGTTACTACTAATGTAACCATCGTTTATTGTCTAAATTTATTATAGTGGTATTATTTGTTTTGACATATCTTTATGTTTGGACTTTGGACCCTTCCTAGAACAAACATTGACCTGTGAATATAATTTACATATTCACCTAAATTATTGCGTATATATTCAAGCATACTTTTTTTTATTTAAAAATTGTAAAAAATATATTTTAATGGGCTAGTTACTAAAATTAAATTTAATCATTGCGATGAATGCTTTATGCTACAGATTTTAATGTGAAATTCTGTATGAAATTTACAATTTGTTTATATTTGTTTTCTACAGGCAGAATTTCTAAACCTTTTTCGTGATTTTTAGTTGAGGCTCTTGGAGGGAAGGCTCTGCCTTGTATTGTAGATGTCAGAGATGAGAAACAAGTTCAAAGGGCTGTAGATGAAGCTGTTAAGAAGGTAAGATTATAATTATAATAGATATTTTTAGATGTTTTAGAGCATACGCAAACATTTACAAGTGGTAGAACATAACATATGGCTTGACTGGAAAGGCACCATTATCAATCTAATTTTTGTCATAAAGCATATGGTTAGATCGCTTCTTTGCTTCAATAACATGTTATCTTAAAAAACGAAATTTTACAATAGAGCATTTTTTACTTACAAAAAATGATTATAATTAATTGTGTATTTTTTTACGTTTATTGTAGATTACGTACAAAAATTTAACACCTATCTCAAATCAAACACAGAGATTTCAATTATCAACTAAAATAAAAACTTGAGTTTTCAAACGTGTCACGTTATTGAGGCAAAGAAGCAATATATGCATGTAGAGTAGCAAATGAGTATGCCACCTGATGTTAACACTTTCCCTTCAACTTCCAACACAGATATGTATTGTGCGGTGCAACACATTTGTGGCTTGTACCCTCCTGTGTTGTATGTACAAATCTGTATGGATTACGGGTGCACAAATGTGCTTTATTTCAACATTACATCACTACAGGTGGACGCAACAGTGGTGTATTTGTAGATGTTACACGAATGCTAAAAAACATGACACTTGAGTCATATAGAAGCAAATACAGCAATATCCATTTTTTTCTCAAACTGACCTATTTATGCTAATTAATTATTATATTATTATTATTATTATTATATATTAATTCATTGTTTTATTACTATCTTGACTACCTAATAATATTGTAAATGAAAT
>DWON01010582.1:0-10691 GCA_018251015.1 Phocides pigmalion okeechobee
ATGTTGCTTTACGGCGGGTTATGAGGGTGGCGGTGGTACCGCCCCGGGCGAGCTCTAACGGCTCTACCACCTTTTCTACCATTCTTAATTAAAACCAAAAAAACAATATGAAGAGCATAATACATACCTTACGCACATATGACAGGCATATATTCATATACTGTAATTGGTAGTAAATGTCGCCGTTCCCTAAATTAACGCGATTTATTTCAGCAGCGCTTGCGAAAGACATAACCGATATAACCCTAATGAGGTTACGGTGCGTCGTTATATTCTGCAGAGCAATTATCTTTGTAAGGGCTCTTTAAATCGTCTAGTAGAGTCCTAACCGCAATTTAAGACTATATTAAGCTAATGTAATATTCTAAGGAAACGTGACTCAAATATACACGACATAGACGGGCATTGTGCCATGTTACATAACTTATTATCCGTTCACATATCAGTCAATATCATTGATAGAAGATAATAAAAAGAATGTGAAATTCGCCAAAAAGCTCTGACGTACTTCAATAATGCATAGGCTCTATGGATATTTTCTTTTTTACGCACAAAATTCTTACCTTTATTTTAGTCTCGCACCCATTATATTGTTGCATATTTTATGATTTAAATAAATACGTATTAAATTACAGTATACAGGATTCGTATTACTCGGTGGATCGTGACAAAAAAAATATTCAAAAGTTCGTTGTTATTTTAAATTGTTGAACGTACATATTTTAAAGCGTACCTCATAGGTATATGAATTTTTGGGACGTAGACACAATTTATGATACATACAAATATATAAGTGACCGGCAGAACTTTAAAAGAATTCATTCGAGTTAAGCTGTTTCATAGCTTGAAACATGTGAAAGAAAATTCACGGTACATGTAGTGACTTACCAATTGAATAAATTTTCGTAGAGTATTTTTGTGTAAATTATTATTTATTACGAAGTGTGTACCTAAATAGACCTATATCCGTAGTATAAATAACGAATATTGACAAATCAACAACAAGTTCATCAATAAAATTATTTTTTAATAATATTTTGTGAAGAGGGTCCAATGATCGATAGACCATCGAAAATCACTTACTTTTATATAATCCCTCACACGGTGACTGGTCGATATCAATCGTCCCTCTCTGTCTAGGTGCTCTTAATCCGAATTATTAACGACGGAACGGAATGGCGAAGTGAGCAAAAAAGCTTTCCATTCGCTTTAAACTGGCAACACAGGACGCGTACGTCATCAGACCGGCTTAACGAATCTACTAGACACGAGGGTCTTACGGCTTAGGTACGAACGTATATGTTATTAGAATGAAGATTGAAACAGGCTTAGCTTTGATTGATTGACCATTTTCGTATCGCCATATAGCTCTAGAATTAAAATTTTGAGTCTACTTTCGTTTACTAATGGAATAATACACCTCCATCCATTTTAATAACATACTGACGTTATTACACATTAATTTGTGTATTTTTAAAACATAATCATGCTAATTAAGTTAGACGCGATCGGAATTTCGGAATAACAAGATAATTTTAATTTCGGTAATTTAAACACAAAACACACACACACACAAAACGCGTCCTAAAAACATCCTCCAACATCGAAGAAGAATATTAGATCCTGATTTTAACTGTTAATACACATTACATACCCTATAATTACTGACATTACCAAATCCCTAATCTTTAATCAATAACATTTCACATTGTTAGGGCTCCGATATGTAATTTGCATTTTCTCGAATGTTTTCTTATAATAAACTTTGTAAATTTTTATTTCACGACATCGACCAGAATATCCATTTAGTTGGTTCCAGTTTATATTCGAAAATCATTTTTTTATTTCTTCACATTGTCGATTACATAAATCGATTTTTAATACATTTGTTGAGTTAGGTACCTACTATTTGTCTAAATATTAAGTAAATTTCGCTCGTATCATATATTCAAAGAGATATCACACTTCTTCCTACATAATAAATATTTGTAAAAAAATAAAGCTGTGCATTAGGTGGTTCCTAATGACCGCAAGTGGATAACTAGATACATTTTTCTCTTTCAAAACGCTGAGGAAGTTTTAACGAGTACCAAGAGTGTTTTCATTCTCCACATACATTTTATTAGCACATACTTCCAATGCACCTATGCACAAGTTTCAATGCGATTTGGAAGTCAATGCTATTTATTATAAAAGTTTTAATTAATAGAGTTACCTACATACAGAAATTCCAAGCTTGTTATATTAATAATAGTAACATTTGCTACACTCATAACCACACACTAGGATTCCCTGTGGTTTTGCATGACAAATATATAAATAAATGATAACATTCGGTACAGCGCAGTGACATCTACATACTCGTACAGTCCAACCAAGGATGCTCTTTTGTTACGGCTGGAGACACAGTTTCTAGCTACAACTAAAAGCGAGGCCAACATCTTGCTCCTCAAGAGTCGCAACCCCTCTACTCGTACGTACGTACAAGCTTGTACAAGCTCAAATATAACTTCAGTTCTATTTGAAGGTGTATGTGGATGTCCATGGGCGCAACGACTACTTAAAATCAAGTGGCCTGCAAGCTTGTTTGATACTCTCCTCATATAAAAGCTTAAACCAATGAAGATAGAATTTAAAAATTTTTCAGATAATTTTATACAGCGCAAGTGAACAGTAAACATGAATGTGGAAAATTTCACTCGTGTGCCAAAAAAGAATGGCGATATTTATAAATATGACTCTGTTATTATAAATTATGATAAAAAAAACTAGGAACTGAACAATTTTAAATATATCCAAGTGAACTGAGTTCAGACAGAAAGTCAGTTCAGTTGCATAATGTCGCTTTCATCCTTGTAAATTCGAAATATATCGCGGCAAATAATTTAAAAGTTGAAATTCATTTGAGCGGCGTCAGGAGATCGACGAGCGCCACGACCGCGCCTGTCACAAAGTTGTGCATTAACTTTTCATTTGCAAGTTTGAACGAACCCTCCAAGCTATCGCGTAACTTCGCAGTTCCACTTACAATATGTAGACTACGTGACTAGACCGACGACACCACATAGTCGTAAATAGAAGTACCTAACATACACTCTACACCTATTGCAGTTTGCACCTTTAACGGATAGTTTTAAACAGAAACTGCCTATATTTAAAAAATACAATTGATACCTATTTGATATTGAAGTGTCAAGTCAGCATGCAGTTCTGATCATAATTGGTCGGTATGCGTGCTGTGTGTATGGAAGTATAGTAATATCAAACGAGCATTCGGAAGTCGGAAGTCTCGATATATACTTTGCTACACTTGAGATGCACTATGGTTACATGTGGTAAGTGAACCGGCAATCAGCCTTCCACCTGAACGTTGTATGTATGCTTAGAAAAATTGATGTTGCAGTAATACCTCTCCAGTTAAAACGTATAAGTTCTAACACTTATTATAGCAATGTTATATTATGGAATTTTATTGTGTGCAAATTTTATCGTCATTATATCAGTTGAAAGTCATTACTTATTAAAGAATTGAGTTGAAGATATCAATTAATTAAATTGTACTCTAACCATATTTTATAGTATGGTAATATTAAACGAGCATTCAATTCGCTAGTAAGTAGTCTCCGCCTTCATTAAAGTCTTTAATCAACCTCAAACAGCAGTAAAGTGAGATACAGATGCGTTGCTTACTCCTAGCATTAAGTTCCGTCTCGTTTAAGTGTTGCTCACCAATTACTTTAAAAGGGAACTCGGCAACGTTTGACACTATTTTGTTTATAAGACAAAAATGAGCTGGCTACAGTAACTCTGAATTCGTGCCATAAACTTTGTACCACCGCATTAATATACCTATTAGTCGAATTGCCAGCTTTACAACAAAATAGCAGGTTAGTATTTGAGTTTTCAAACGTTAACTCCGAGTTGTTACAGTCGGTGGAACAAAAATAAAACCAACATGCATGAACGTGAAACAAACATGAACCTATGCAGTAAATTGTAAATCTAAATTAGGTACATGCTCATATACATACGTACTTAGTAATGTCAATACTTTTTATTGCGTTTTAAAATCCGGTACCTAAAAAAAGGTGGTTAAGATTCCGGTTTCTCATACAAGCAGTCCGGTTTTCAAATCTCTGTAAAGCATCTTCGATTTTTTAAGTCATGTACGTATAACAAATCGATTACCACTTGTTTAAACGATGAAGGCAAACATCGTGAAAATCCGTAAAGTTTTCCAGAATGTGTGACGTCTATCAGTCAATCTTGGCAAACGTGGTGGACTGCTCTTCTCATTCTGAGAAGAGACCCATACCCAGCAGTGAAACAATTATGGGTTAATGACTACAATCTACCACTGATATTATAAATCTTTATTAACGATTTATAACATCTTACCAAACAGAATCACGATGCCGGTAAGGTGATGTATCACGTAGATTCACCTTCAGTAGAACGACCCCAAGTAAGTTCAATAAAATTATGTATATTTAAAAAAGGTAATAAATATCAAGGTAGACGTTTTAAATGATACCTACATTATTATATATACCACACATTACTAAAATGATCGATTATAAATGTTTACTATTATTTCAAACTATCAATTCGCTCGTCCTCGAGAAACCGGATATTTCATTGGGTAATGTTTTCCCAGAGGCCGCAATAACATTTACATAGGCCGAGTCACTATCAGCGCGCGTTCATAAAAGTAATGCGAAAGGGATCACACTCCTTGCCTAAATACAACAGTCAAAGTTTTCCTGAATCAGCTACCTTTAAATTTAACACCGAAGCCCTGAACATTACAATTTATTAATAGGATAGATAATTTAAGTAGCAAATAATACGCAGCCCACATGATGGGGAGTGGTCACTAGAACCCATGGAAATTAGTAACCAACGCAATATATCACAGGAGTCCTTGATATCTATCACAAATGCGATGCTACTGTTAGGATTAAAATGGTCACCTCATATGTTCCTACCTAAGCAACGCAACCACGGCTTTACCATGACGACCTAAGAATGCCTTCATGTTAGAAAAGGATTTTATATATAATAATAGTTGCTTTGACACTACGTATGCACTTCAGTTTTATTTAATTTTATAGATAAATATACAAATCATGTCAAATAATCATAATGTCAAATCATATAAAATCATGTCAGAGTATGACATGATTTGTATCTTTTATCTATAAAATCATAAAAGGACAATTTTTTTATTTTTATAGCTCTGTATACATATATACCTCATACTCTTTATAAGCATTAAAATAATTAGATATATATCTACATCCTCTAAAAACACACCTACGGCACTAAACCGGAGCCTTATTTTACACTAGAGATGCGCCGACAATTCACACAAATATTTAATTTTTTAACATCAGTGTAGCATCCACAGATAAACACACGTAATGTCTGCCTTCAGTCAGTCAGTGTAGTTCCGACGTACACTCAACACGTGTGTTCAACTTAATCCATACAAATTTGTACGTACAACACAGGAGTATACAAGCCGCAAGCGTGTTACAACAAGTAATACACAGTAGTGACGTACGGCGCAGGGAAAATGTTAACTACATTTCTAAAACACTATACGTCACGACTGTTGGCACCGCTCGAGCGAGTAGTAGATATTAGTAGCGAGCATTAACGCCGTAATGGGAGATCAAAGATTCAGCGAGCGATGCATGAGCTCACTTACGTTAAGTTGCGACTTCATTGTTCGTAAGCTCAAAGCTCAAGGGTCGTGAAATCGTAGCGTCATTATATCGCAGCGCTACGGCTTCGTAGATACAAGCATTATGATCTTTATTAGATGGCGTTAAACATAGTCTTATAAAATTTAATTAAGGTCGCAATTTTATATATTTTCATCTATACAATAATACCCTACAATTTTTATATTGTTTGTATTCAATAAAGTTTGTTTGATCCGAACCTGTATGGAACTCAAAGATCTTTATATCATTTTTAACTTAATTTATATGAGAAACGATTTTTATACGAGATAAGTAGCAATTTAGCATGCAGGATACCTGATGTTATATCGTCGAAGCAGCCATTTAAAAACTCAAACAAGCAATGAAATCCTATATATAGTCGCATTTAGACGCGTTGCTATTCCTGAGGACTAAGATAGTCGCCTCTATTCCAAGTGTAGTCAGGCATCGCACCTATTCAAACGAATCAAAGAGTTTTTTTATGGCTGATCATGAGGCAGATTTTATTGTACTGCTTACTACGATAAAATATGATAAAAATATAATAAACAATGCAGATGAAAATACGGAACAACATATATATTTATGTATATTATTCAATATTAATTTATGTGACTTTTTTAGCATATATTTTTAGTATTCGTTATAAACAATCAAATCATTCCTACAGATGACGTTAATAATATTTAACACTAAAGAAAATACCTTCTGTGACGTTAATTTAAAATAATTATCTTAATAATATGGACCCTTCAAATCGCGTGGCTTTACCGCCCTTCAAACCTTTTGTTCATTTAATATCATTTCATTATAAGGGCAAGGCATGCGTTTGACTTGTATGCAAACTCAAATGTCAGAATGTGTTATTACTATGAACACAATTATTATTTTAAGTCATTTCAATATATTGAAATATATCGAATGGAGTGGAGTGGAGTGAAATCCCAATATAACGAAACTTCTCTTACCTGTAACTATCCTTGTACCATATAGGAAAGTAAAAGAAAATCGGTATAAACATACCTGAGAATTCTCGACCTTGTTCCCAAAACTTTTTAGAGACTAGAGGAGTTCGTTATTGACTTGACCTTAATTCTAGACATTGCGAGACCTTTCCCAACAGCGGAAAGTTATAGGCTTACAATGAAAAGTCCAACAGCCGTGTCAGCGCAACGTACGCAGTAATATTAAATCAATTACCAACGTTTGATTCTCGCATCGCTTGAGCCGGAAGATGATTTATTAGTATTGGAAGCTCGCAGGCCGCCGCCGACTTATCTATGGCGGGCAGGCTGAGCCAATTCGCATACATTCAGATATACGCACAAATATAAATTGACTCATTGGTAAAACGTAAACGTTAAATTTTTAGACCGCGTCGGCTACGGGATTTTTATTACTGGTTATACATATAGATTATTTTATTACAGATTTAAGACTAGTTCGCAAGGCAATTTAGCTAATGGACTGTTATGATACAAAATTTAGGTACCCTACTTGATCAATAATGCATTTTTTGTTTATGTATTTATAATATTGTAATAATATTAACATTTTTATTGCATTGAAAAAACTTATGGGTTTCTACATAAAGGTGCTATGGACATACACAAAGACGAACAATCTCCCAGACCTACAACATAAATCTAAATTTATAGTAACCGTTACATTAGCGAAGCCCTTAAAGGAGGTAGGAGGTATCGTGGTTCTATTCAAGAGATCACCGCCACCACTTTTCTACCAGTATTAGTGTATGAAAGGAGTAGTAAGAGCGATAAACTTAAATGAAAGGTTCCAACTTATTCTTAGGTTGTAGTCCTATCCACGACGACGTTCTCTTGTGGTACTCTCCAAACACAAAAAAAAATATACAAATTCTTCAACAAAGGCACTTCATAGTTATTTTCTATATCGTCAAAATCTATTAAATATTTAGATTTTTTAAGTGAGAAGAGTAACAAACGAGCATGCAAACCACCTTATGTTAAGTAGTCGCAGCCCATAGACATCCACGTACACGATTGAAATCCAATCTGAGCTCAAACATAGATGCGTTGGTACTCCTTAGGACTTACATATTCGCCTCGGTTCAAAGTGTAGCTGGCAACTGCACCCCTCCAACCGAAACACAATTAATGCTTTACGGCGGATTATGAGAGCGGCGGTGGTACCTCCCCGGTGGAACAATAGTTCTCCCACATTTAAACAATTAATTTAAATTAAACAAAAATAAACATTGTTTAAGTATTTAATTTAAGCAATTTGATGCCGTTGCGTTTTACAAAATTTGCTTCACTTGGTAATACACTTAGTTGGGGAAAAACGGTGAAAATTCTATGATGAAAAATATTCAGCGATCGACGCGACGCGCCGGTTAATTACTCGTGAATATTTATTAGTCGTTTGAATAAATCGGCTAAATATAAGTCTTTATATAATATGTGATTGTCAAGAATATTTATTTTATTAATAAAATGCATTTGAAATGATACACATAGGTGAGGACGTGCCAGAAATATTTTCCGAAAGAACTTCCCTTATTTTTCATTTGATAGATTTTTGATTCGATTAGCAAAATATAAATTAATGCCTTAAAAACGGATACTTTAATTTGCACACTTATTTCATACACGCAATTAACCCAAAGAATAAAAATGCCCATTTATAATGGCTATCACCAAGTAATACAAAACCGGTTTATTACGTCTTGCTAAATCGTTAAAAGTTGGGATTAATCTTAGCCGTGTCAGCACTTTGTGTAGGCTGTGTCCGCGCCTGTTGAAAATTTCGCTATTAACTTTTCATTTGCAAGTTTAAACGATCTCCCAGACTTTTACCTACTTGTACAAGTTTATCCACTTATTAAGTTATTACAAATTTAGAAAACTTACTAAACCCTTTTTATTACATTACTTAGGTATAAAATACTATCTACTAACATAATACCTATATAAGTAAGTGATATTTTTTTATTATAAAGGATATTCCTATTTTTTTAAACACTACCTACATATAGATATGAAATATTGTTTTATAAACTAATTGTAATAGATCATTCGCACTAAATGCTTTTATTTTTTGAATACAAGTACATGTTAAATCGTACACAAATAAGAATAATTTTCTATTATTAAATAAACTATAATGTATAAATTTGGCTATACTACATTTTGAAACAATAAAAGGCGTCTATCTATAACGACAGCCGAATATTATCTTAATAACTTCATTAAACTTTCGTAAATTAATTTTCATTTGATCATTTCATCGAGAGATGAGTTATAATTGAAGGGGCGTCGCGATCGGTCGGTGGTCACAAACGGAATAATGTCAAATCAATTAAAAGTTGAGTTCGTCGGGCAGAGCGCCAGGCTCGCCCGAAGTTGATTCATTAGTATTGGCGCTAGCAACTCGACAACTTATCTGCGCCGCGCAGCCTGAGCCAATCCGCTAACGTTCTGATATACGCACCAATATAAATTGAGTCGTTTTCCAAATGCTTCTATTTCCCTATCGACTACTTTTTATGAGTACAAATCTCTCCAAAAGTCTATATATCTCCCTAAGAAATGACTCCAAAAAGTTAGTAGTATCAGATACGCATCACAAGAAGAGAAGACAACAATCATACATATTTATTTCTAACTGTCTATATTCCTAACTGTCCACTTAAGTAATAAAGAATTGACCATCAATAGCAGCAAAATATCTTTAAAAGACTTTAAATTTTGAATAGATTATAGATGTTTATGGAGGACCACTTGACCCATGTTTTATCAAAAGTAATATTTTACACAAATGACTCGTGTCAATACCTTTTTAATTGGAATCCAATATACTTTCTGTTAAAAACTTAAATTTAGCTTCAGTAAAGTTAAAGTAACCGTATAAAATAATATCTATACCGTATAAAAGCGTGAAAATCTTTATAATTATTAAAATATTCCTATTTAATGCTAATGTTCCAGAGTTTAACACACAATGTGCATTACAAAGAGAGTATAAAAATAAAGTAGTTGGCAAAACGGCATGAGTTTGAAACAGAAATGCAGCGGGACGTTTGTGTTACCTAAAATTAGTTTTCTAGAGGTAGATAATGCTTTTCAAAGTTTATAAAAGCTAATATAAACTGTGGTATGGTCTGTATCATAAATCGAGTTCTATCTGTAATGAATCTGTACTATAAATATAAAGTTCACATCATATTCTCATGTTTTCTTATTACTTATTTTATAACATGACAAGTTACAATATTTATAATTCGAAGTATTTTTTGGGATTATATGATTGATATATATTTTTTAAGTGAGCGGAGCGTTTTCTTCCCATTTAAATATAATAAATATTACGTTATTCACTGCCATAATCGCTTCGTGGGAATCGCGCTTTTTGCCATAAAAAATATAATGTTATTATATTTTAAATATAATATTAATTATAGACTTTATTTTAAATGTTTCAATCTAATTTAAAGAAATGTTAACTTATTATTGCTATTTTTATTGATTTCAAATTATTTACAATATTGACCGTTATTACATATCATAATTATTAATTAAGCTATAAATAATGCACTTGCCAATAGTAACGTAGTAATTACTTCAAGATCTAATAACATCTTTAACAAATTAGCTTCTCTACTTGTAAAACAAAATAAATTCACAGGCAACGTTTTCCCAGAAACAATAAAATTTACATAGACCGTATAGGTAAGGGATTATATTCGAAGCATTATTTTGACAAGGAGAAAAACTTTTGAAAGAATCTCGTAACCGGTCTATTTCTTGCTTGTAGAATATACCAGGGTCTCTGAACGAACGGAAGCACATCACGGAGAAGGCTACACGGTCTCCCTCAACACATTTCAGTGCAAGTACAGGCGTAATTTAAATATTTTATTTCATTATAAGATATTTAAATGCCCTGAATGAATTTCAAGGATACAATGTTAAATCAGTA
>DWON01010583.1:0-10690 GCA_018251015.1 Phocides pigmalion okeechobee
TTTCACATAAAATCTATTTTGCATTTTTTTATCATATAAGATATAATTTATTTATAAAATCGATCCCTACCGCTTTTTGTAACAACTTTTTTGTTTGCCTGTTTTTGTATTTTTTATACATAATACGTTTTTGTTGTATGTCTGTACTTTATATTTTGTTGTAAGTGATTAATGTATATATACAGTTGAAAATAAATATAAAATGATGATTAAAAATACCTATTTTTTTATAGAAAAACTTTCATTCCTTTATTCTTTTATCTAATTTAACCTTACAATTTCGTATATTTAATATTAAATATACGAAAAAAATAATAAGTAAATGTATTGATGTATTGTATTCTATTTAATAATACCATATGAATGTATACACATTGATACATATGTATTGTATTTTCTTTCTCTCTTTTTCTGCACTCCTGCCATTGTGCAACACTCGACAGGTTTTTAATTTTAGTATAGATCTTCGCGTAAACTACACGCTCAGCCATATACGTAGATATTAACTAAAACTGTACAATGCTGTCCAACAGAAACACAAGAATGGCTTCACAGCGGGTTATGATGACGGTGGCAGTACCAAGGTCGTGACATTTCTCATAACACCGGTAGTAAATCATTCACTCTTATACCAATGCCATTCAATCATTCTTTTTTCATGCGTTCGTCTTCTTTTTCTTAATTAATTAATTCATACAATTATTCATTCGTTAAATTATTATTTCATTTATTCTTTAATGCGTTCATGTATTATTTCATTCATTCATTTGTTTATTATTTAACTCATTCATTCATTCATTCATTGATGCTCATCTTAAGCTACTCAACTAATATTATCATCGCTTTCTGTGTACCAATGCTTTAACTTTTACTGCTCTACATCATATATTCAGTTCAGTCCGTCTGTCCATTAGTCGTAATAATACTCGTAACAAACCGCATTTGAATAAAATAGCGCCAAATATTACTTTTGCTGTTATAAAAATGTTAATTCAATTTGTTTTCGCTACCATATCTGAAACTTGTTAATTGATAATTAAGACTCAACTTAACGGTTTATGATTAGTAAGTGCCCAATGTCCCATGTAGCTCAGTGGTAAGCGTTCTGTCATGCGAACGGGTTCGGGTTCGACAACGCCCCAAGCACACATTAGTTTTCTTAAGAATTGGAAGTAGATTTGCAAGGATGTAGAACTTACATGGTTCGATCAGGGAGGTACCATCGTCACACCTATTGCGTTGCTGAATTCTTCATTTTTTGTGTTTCGGTTGGGGAGGTATCTTAGTCCTCAAGAGTAGGAACGCCTCCGCGTCCATCCTTAAATAGAACTTCTGTTCTTTTTGAGATTGGACGTGGTTGTCTATGGGCTCCAGTGACCACTTTACATCAGGTGTCTTGGCCTACATGGACGTTTCTTACTCTTTCACAATAAAAAAACGGTCCCACCTTTAAATAAAGTGATAAAGTAAATAATAAGTAGACTTCGTATACATCTTTGTTTATTTATGATGTGTTAAGGCACTTGTTAATTACTAGGAGTCAAAGGAAGCTCCTTGCTATTGGATGTTAATCTATTAACGGATTGTGTGCCTCGATAAACACTAATGTAAACTGATTGGATTGAAGTACCTATTTTCACAGGTTTAATGATTGAGATATTAGTTAATCCTGTCCTTATACTATCTTAACCTTTTTTATATGAGAAGAGTAGCAAACGAGCATGCAAACGAAAATGTTAAGTAGTCGCAGCCCATAGACATCTACGTATAACCACAAACGCGCTTGAAATCCTATCTGAGCTCGAACGTAGATGCGTTGCTACTCATGAGGACAAAGATGGTCGCCTCGCTTTAAAGTGTAGCCGGCAACCGCACCTCTCCAATCGAAACGCAAGTGATGCTTTACGGGGGACTATGAGGGCGGCGATGCTACCTCCGTGGTTTTGCTCGCCCGGGGCGGCACTACCGCCACCCTCATATCCTGCCGTAAAGCGTCCTTCATGTGGTGTGTTTCGGTTGGGGAGGTGTGGTTGGCGGATACACATTATTGGAGGCGACCATTTTAGTCCACAAGAGTAGGAACGCATCCACGTCCATCCTTAAATAGAACTTCTGTTCTATTTGAGATTGGCATGGTTGTCCATGGGCTGCAGTGACCACTTAACATCAGGTGGCCTGCATGCCCGTTTCTTCCTTTTTCATAATAATAAAAAATGTCTTATACAAGTATCTTGTCACAAATAAGTACCACACACTTCAAACCAGAGTATAAGATAGTGTTACTTACTTTAATAAAGTTTTCTACACATATGTATAACCTCACAGTAGAATCCCCTGTATCCTGGACGCCAAGGACACACACAAGATCAAACCAACCCAGACCGAGGTTCTATTCCCGGTCAAATAGATACGTGAATCGTGAATCCAAATTTACCATTTACATACCTATTTGACCAGGAATCAAACCAGGAACTTTCTGCACGTCAAAGTGCTACCGCGTAACGCGGGTTCAATCTACTCTCCCAGATACGAGTGGTACCTCCGCATTCAAACCTGAGAGTTTTCGCTTTCAAGATTAAGATAACAGAGCCACCGACCGATAAACAGCTAATTACCAAGATCTAAACTCGGCTCAAAAACCCGGGGAGAAAGTCGACCAAATACAGAACAATTATCTCAAAACATTATTCACGACATCATGTCGGCATTGTTGTTTGTGTCACTGGGAAGCAACTGACGTCATAGAATAGAAATATAACAGACGGACTACGCAGAGCTTTATACATTTCAGTATTTATTTTATAGTTAATAGTATCAGTCGTTACTTTGCGGAAATCCATGCTAATAAGTTGTTGTTAAAAACTACTTTGCAACAATCCGCTTCCACAATGTATAATGGTATATATTTCAAAGCATGCACTATGCTCACCCTCCCTCCGGAATAGGAAAACGTGATGTGATTCAAAATATATACCATTACACATATCAGTACCAACACGTGTTTCGCCCCAAAACAGAGCATCGTTAAGGTAAGTTGACTCTGCGATGTTTAATCGGTGAGTCAATTTATAATTTAGCCTGACAAAAAGGCAGACGGTCACCTGATGGAAAGCAGTCACCGTCGCTTATAGACATTTGCAACACTAGAGGGATTGCTAATGCATCACCGGCTTTGAAGGAGAGCTCTCTTAACAACTTAGATAGCAAACCAAAAGTCTTATAAATATAATTCTATACAAATATCTGTTAAAGGATGATAATTAGATAGGTTAGGATAAATAATGCAAATCCTTATACAAAATACAACCATTGAGTGAATAGTGAAGCGACTTCATCCTTCTTGAGTTCAACGAAAAGGGTGTTCCATCGTCATCTGGGGACTCCCAGGTTCTTTGGATGGGGGATAACGGCCTCAAGGATGATGTATCCTCCGCTATATTTATAGTTATTCAACGAATTTATAATAAAAAATAATAATGAAATATGGGATATAAAAATATAGATAATACGAAATGGATTAATATTTTGGTAATAAATTCAATTTAATGCTGTCACGGCGGCGAGAACTCTTTTGAACGTCAAAAAAAAACTACTATTGCTTCAGGAACTCCCTAGCCATAGAAATTCGCCAAAATAAACTATGTATGTGTTTCGGTTCGGTTCGGTTCATAAATAATGACAACGTCAAATTGGAATTTTTGGAAACAACAATCTTTTTACGGATAAATACAAGTTTTTCGTAAATTGCCCTACGAAACCCCACGCATATCATACTGTATACCCTACGAGTTTAAGGCAGTTCGACTATTCCTCAATTCTTAGGCACTTCTGTCACTGAACATTGCATGACAAAGTGGTACATTTGAACACGGTAGCCGCCCCAAATATGGGCAAGCATCGTGTCGATATGAATTTGGACAAAAACCACTTGTAACTTGTTTAATTGCTGCACCCTATTTTGGTGGTCCTTTGGAGGACATTTTAGACCAGAATAGGCTGAGTCACCCGCCCACACGAGAACAGTTAACACCCGATGAAATCTGCCCAAATGGGTGGTTGAACTAGTTTCGAAATGTTTGCTAACAGCCTCTATTTCAAACTATTTATCTTGATACAACCTTTTCTAGCGCATACAAACGTTATTTGTGCCAATTGTGAAAACTTAAGTAACGTCGAGCACCGTCATAATTTGGATGGGTAACCTTGTGCTTGTGAAAGCTTGTATTAAATTTCATACGGGAGAAAGATAGTCGATATAAAAAGTTAAGCTACATCAACCGCTGTCAGGATTTGAATGGGTTACCGCTGGTGACTAAATTTAAACAAAACAAAAAGTAAAGCAACCGCAACGTTAACCGTGGTCAGGATTTAGATTGGTAACCGCTGGTGATGACATTTCATGCGCAAGAAACGTAACTTATACGAAAAGATAAGCACCGTTAAGCGTGGTCGGGATTTGGACGGGTGACAGATAGTGACTTTTTATGTGAGAAGAGTAGCAAACGAGCATGCTAACCACCTGATGTTAAGTAGTCGCAGCCCACAGACATCCATGTACAACCACAAACACGATTGAAATCCTATCTGAGCTGAAACGTACATATGTGTATGTTACGTTGCTACTCCTGAGAACTACGATAGTCGCCTCGCTCCAAAGTGTAGCCGGCAACCGCATCTCCCCAACCGAAACACAAGTAATGCTTTACGGCGGCTCGAGGGCGGCTGTGGTCGAACTATATTTCTCCCATCTTTATAAAAATTGATGCGCATTTCTAAACGATTATAAACCTATGAATCCTTTCATTACGCGTCACTGCCTTTGAAAGATACAATTCTCGTGCATAGAAAGCACGGTTGGTTAATTAAATTTGCAGTAGTAACCATGTTTGAGGCTGAAACTGTCAAACTTTATTTTGCATTTACGAATACAGATAAAAGAAATGTATCTGTATATACCTGAATAAGTCCATAAATCAATTACTAACTTTGTAAATGATCTATGAACTATTTTATAGCAAGGCAGGAAGAATACAAAAATCTATGTTCTAAAAGCATTACAGACTCAGACATCAACGCAAAGCCGATATCACTAAAATTGAATCATAAATTTTTGAATTTTCTGGTACCTTATTTACATAAATATATATTACATAGTTACATAACTAGAACTAAGAAAGGAATTTTAGAAGAACCACTCTTGAGGGATGAAATAAAAATCAAATGATTATTTAATTATTTTTATAGATTTGCTTCGAATATATATAAGGTAAAAATAGACAATTCCACTAAGTAGTGATAACGTCTCTGTTCCGTTTGGATTTAACACCTTCTGTCCGTAACCGCTGGATGCAGAGGGCACACAATCGGTCAGAGTGTTGGCACCTGGGGGAGGCCTATGTCCAGAAGTGGACTCGTAGGTGCTGATTGATGGATGGATTGATATATATAGTACAGTATAAAGTATTACGAAGAAATCACTTAACATCCACACCACAACAAGGAAGTGCATCTCAATAGCATTGCAATGCCTTTGTAGTCGCCGACGATCCCGGATTATTATGTGGAGCGAGTGGGACCACCCACACTCCTGGCCGAGGAAATCCGGGAAGGCGACTGGAATAAAGTGTAGTTGGCCTTTGTCCTAGAACACTGATACTCAAACTTTAAAGCACTAATAGAGTACAACCATACATATAATAAAAAACTGTAACTGATCGCTGTCTGTACATTGCATATGTATATATAAAATCATAACGGGGGCCTTTACAAACGTAAGAGAACCCAAAATAATGTATTTTGGTTTTCTCTGTTTATCTGTATATCTGTATGTTTGTGCACGCTGATCTCAGAAACGACTTATCCGATTTGTATGCAGTTTTCATGATTATATTGTAATGGACTTCACTGAATATTTAGTTTATTTTATTATTCAAATCGGTTAACAAATAAAGAAATTACGTCCATTAATATCAAACATTGTCTGACGAAGTCGCGGGCGGGAAGTTTAAAAATAAATTACGCAACAATTGACCGGATATATGCACTATTGAATATTTTAGTCTATTATACCTATAAATTCATAACACATTTATTTTTATCTATGAAGATTAGCAAAAGAGAATGTCTCTCCGGGCCATATGACATTAAATAGTCTCTGTAGCCCATGGACATCTACGTCCAACGTCAAACAGAACTGAAGTCATACCTAAAGTCGTATATACACGTCTTGCTACTCCCGAGGACTGTTATTGTCGCCTCGTTCGTATTTGTAGCCGGAAACCGCACCTCTCAAACCGAAACACAATATGCTTGCAATAATGCTTTACGGCGGATTATGAGGGCGGCGGTGGTACCTCCCCGGACGAACTATAGTTCTCCCACCTCTAAAATAGATAGATAGATAGATAGATAGAGGGAAAGAAAGAAAGCATTTGAAAGGTATAAGACATATTAGAAGATTTGTTACGAGCGTACACACTCATTTGCTACTCTTCTGATGTATTAATACACATCGTCTTATAAGTAATGAAATAAAATTGCAAAGATTTATTTTGTAGAGTTTTTTTCTCACAATTGATAGTTTGAGATTCGCAATGCGGAGTCATAACTTTTTAATATAGAGTACGACGGTATAGAGTATAGAGTATAGAGTAGAGACGGATGTTGTGATCAGGCATTGTTTGTATACAAACAAACGGCACATTGTTTTCGATACACTTCGTTAAAGAAAAGGTACAATTGTATCATAGATTTGAACACTTTTATGTTATAGGTGACATGTATAAAATATTTTTTCTCTTAATAACTTTGAATTAAAATTCAAACAAATATAGTGCTAGCTTTTAACCGCGGCATCGCTCGCGTTGAAGCTTTTAAATAAATAGAAAAGATGCAGCGAGCAATGACTAAAACTATGAACGGGTACCTAACCTCAAATTATTAAACAGTATTAGTATTGTTTATAAGTGACAGAACAAAATAGCATGAAATATACAGAAAATCTAAGAACCTGGAGCTATAGTCAATAAGAAATTAATTTGAAGGCTTTAAAATTGCTAGATTTTCATTTTTTTTACGTAGTCATGCCGGGCAAAATATTTTTAATGTACACATATATTTTTAATAAAAAATATCCTATGTCCTTTTTAATACCAATAAGAATATGTGTACAAATTTTCATGATAATCTGTTGAGTAGTTGTCGACCGAAAGCGTAAAAACCAACTTATATTATTTACAATATTAGAAGGAATTAGTAGGGATGTTATCGCGGAATTTATACATTTTACCTTATACGGGTACTCATAATTGAAGATTTTTTATTGCCGACATTTCGAACCTATTGCATGGCACGTGGTCACGGCTAAACTAAATGGGAAACTGTTGACTGAGATACTAATGGAAGATCTTGTTGCTTACGTCTTACCTACCCTATTGATGGTACCCCAACATCAATTTTAATTCTGGTTTTAATATATAGGACAATATTTTAAATACTTCTGTATTATTCATTCTGATATAATCAAAAATCTGTATCTATATAAAAGATTCCGGACAAAGCTTTAAAACAATTATTCCGAAACAACAATGTTGCCTCATTAAGAAAAAAAACCATTTACCCACATTTAAGGAAAGATTGTAAAATGGCAACCCGTCGTGTCGCTGGTGATCGTAATAAAGGGTACTCGTGTGAAATATGACGTGCATTCCCAGACTCAGGGGAAATCTCTCGATGTAGGTACGATGCGATGCTAGATAACATAGTATAGTCATTTGATGAGAAACATCTATATGCGCTTTAGAGGTAAGTTCCTCTAAGCTGGCGTGACGGAAAACGGCATGACGGTCTGCTATACCATCATGCTGTCCCTCCCACCGCTCTGTAGATACTCTTTATTTGTTAACCGATTTAAAATAAGAACTTTTGACAGGTGGTAGAACAATAGTTCGATCGGGGAGCAACGCTTGTGTTTCGGTTGGAGAAGTTAGCGGTTAGACTTAAAAGCGAGGCGAACAGTTCAGTTCTCAGGAGTAGCAACGCATCTATGTACGAAATTTCATAGAACTTCAGTCCTGTTTAAGGTTGTATATGCATGTTCACTGGCTGCAGCGACTACAGCGAATATTATTAATGGGCGATATATAATTTCGTGACGTCAATTCAAACCACGTTAAGATAGTGAAATCCCTAGTAAGTTAACCAAAGATTTGACTACTGGTTTGATATTGATAATATGTATATTTAGGTACTCGATTAAACTAGCCCTTAGTCTTTAAGCGAAAAGCGGTCGACGACCGATCCATATTTGTCATGCAATCCTTATTAGAAAGTGTCACGTCATATTCTACGTATCGACTGATCTTGTGACATCTGTAGTTCGATATCATGACCTTAAGAGTTGATAAACAAATACTTTTATAGATTCGTTTACAATATCTATTATTTTAAGGTCCCAATAAGGAGGTGATATTAAGGTCTAATCGTTGGACGCTAAAACGAATATTTATCTACTTTTAATGTCTACAGGACAGATTATATAACAAAATATCATAGGTTATCTCAGAAATTCGCGTAACTTCGACTAAATTATTTATAATATCATTACAAATACTACACATTTACTTTAATCCCGTCGCTCAATCCGCCATCTTTTGCCCAACCAAAAATACTTCTCCCGCCAGAACACCTAAATTCCCGCCAATTTTTCTCAATGTGGACCACATCTGAAAACAAAATGTCCACTAACATTGTCAGTATGACCAGTACAAAAAAAACTACTATCAATTAAAATTGGTAACTCATAAATGAAATATGTATGATTTTAAAATAGCGAAAGGTAACAATATATGTAGATTATATAAAGTAGTGAAATCATTCATGGTAGTATACCATACCATCGCTACTACAATAAAATACCAGACCATGTCAACAAATTTACCAGAAAAGACGGTTAAATTGTTAATGAAATTAAATAAGCACTGCGTAAAAGGACGTACATATTATAAAACAAACGATTACTTAAATAATAAACACATGTGAACTGAACAGACAATTGCTTAATTAATTTAAGTATTTTTTTATGAATATTTACCACATTTGCACGGTCTCCTCTGTAAACGCAGTGCTGGCAGATTTTCCCGCCATGGCTCAATTAACGACATCATTAAACGGGCGCTTGCTGCCATTGATGTCCCTTCGGTTTTAGAACTAGTAGGGATAGTACGTGATAATGGCAAGCGGTCGGATGGCCTGACACTAATTCCTTGGGAGATTGGAAGATCCTTATTTGTTCCGCTGGCTTTTAAATTTTTGGCCCGTGAGGTCCGCGTGCCAAAAAAATTTTCAAACAAATAGTATCACGTTTGATCGACGCTGCCGGTGACAAGAGGGCTGGTTCATATCTCGCGGAGAGAATTGCAATTGCTATCCAGCGCGGAAATGCAGCTGTTCTTGGAACCATGCCGCATGGACACGGACTCTCTTTAGATTGTTTAAGTTAGGATTTATTGTAATAAGTTTTAAGGTTACCATGTCAGATTTATATTAAGTATAAATTCAATTCACCTAAAATTGTACTTAGTAAGTTTTTCCTTTCAACCGGAAAATAAACTTATACCAAAATATACTTATAAACTTCCTATTTTGTTTTTTAGTCGTATATATAATCTTAAATTTTCTATAACCAGTCATGTTAAAGTGTATTTGGTGAGTTTTAATCATGAATGTATAACTTTTGAACCGATAAGTTAGTCAGACGAAAATAAAAATCTTATTTTTTATGTGAGAAGAGTAGCATACGAGCATGCGAACCACCTGATGGTAAGTAGTTGCAGCCCATAGACATCCATGTACAATCACAAATATGACTTTAATCCTATTTGAGCTCGAATATGGATGCGTTACTACTCTTGAGGAATAAGATGGTCGCCTCGCTTCAAGGCATAGCCGGCAACCGCACCTCTCCAACCGAAACACAAGTAATGCTTTAGGGCAGATTATAAGGGGGGTGGTACCTCCCCGGTCGAACTATAGTTCTATCACTTTTTACGTAGGATAAGATTTTTCTTTTAAGTAGAATAAGATTATAATTCAGATTCACGTAAAACTTAGTGATTTTTCTTATGTTGGAAGAGTAGCGTGAGAGCCTGCAAGCTGCCTGAAGTTAAGAGGTCTCTGCAGCCCATGGACATATGCACCCAAACTTAAGTCCTGTCTGAAGTCGTGCATCGAAGCATTGTTACTTCTAAGGACTGAGATGATTGTCTCACTTGTCAGTGCAGTCGGAACTCACCTCTACAACCGAAACATATAGTAACAGCTGTTTTAACGGCGGATTATAAGGGTGGCGACTGTACTTTATTTGTTGGTTTTATCATCGATTAGGTTTTGCTTACTCTTTATCAATAAATGATTTAGTGACATGAACATAGCTTAAAATTGATAAAAATGATATACTAAGAACTCGTGTTTACTTACACGATAGGTGTTACAAGAAATTGATAATAAGAGCTTGTATTTATCTATATAATAGGTATATAAGGAGTTTTACCTGTCAACTGAAAACATTAATTTGCACTTTACTAAGTCGTGAATTTTACGGATGGAGATCGGTACGCACTTACATACAATTACATACGATTTAAAAGGTAGAACCGTTAGAGGTCGCCCGGGGTGGTACCACCTCCACTCT
>DWON01010584.1:0-10689 GCA_018251015.1 Phocides pigmalion okeechobee
AAAGAAATGAAAGTCACTCAACCGATTTATTATTCACAAATCACTATTTTAAAGAACTATTATAACAACGAGACATAAGACAGTTACTAGACGTGTTGTTCGCACGGCGACTTGCCGTTCAGTAAGCGACCCCGCCGAGCACAGCACGACCTAAACTCTGTCGAAGCGCCATCTTGTCCCGCTTGCGGCTCGTTTATCAATGCAACTCTCGTACTATTGACCTCATAAAAAATCATAAGGGGGTGCCTCTATATACGCAAGAGAACCCAAAACAATGTATTTTGGTTTTGTCTGTTTGTCTGTATATCTGTATGTTTGTGCACGTTAATCCGGTAAAACGGTTTATCCGATTTGAATGCAGCTTTCAGGATTGTTACGATGGGCCTCACTTAACATTTAGTGTGTTTTCATTGAAATCGGTTAACAAATAAAGAAGTTGTGCCAATTTAATTAAATCATCACCGACAAAGTTGTGGGCACAGCTAGTTAATAAATAAAAACGTAAAACATTTCTGTTTTAAAAATTTACTGTGATCCAACAAAAAACTTTTAACAGTCAATCAATTTTGTATTTTATTTGTGCTGTTTGCTCATATTCGGCGCTTCAGTGAAGCTTATCGGGTAAATACACGCTTCACGGATATACAATTAACGATTATTATTTAGTACGTTTTGTTCACGGCCTTGCTCGAGCCAACGTAGAATTGAATCGGAGATATTTATTGTAAGAGATGTGAGTCTATTTTTAACACGCTTATTAGCTTGGGTTGTATATCTGTAATGGAATCTTTGAGTACAATTTTCACCAATTTCCTGATGTCTGATTAATTTAAAATTTTGCTCACGTATCAAGGACGGATGACAATGCAATAATATGAAAAAAAGATTAATTAATAAATAATAGTTAAAAAACTAACAAACACGCTTTTATAAAAATCCATGCATGGTGTCAATAGATCACTGACAAAGTACCCCACGCTTTTATACAGTGTAACATTTTTTTTTCTTATTTATACTTTTTTACGCGGATTTTTTATAAAAGCTTGTTAATTAGTTCTTTTAATTATTATTTTATCCTGTATATTTAAATAATAATTATATTTGAAATAAGAATTGAAGTGTAAATTAAATAATTGCGATGAATTCGATTATCAATGAAATTGATTCAATCGAAATATTTATTTTACACAAAAAATCACGATAGCTTAAGAATGAAAATAATAAAAGGATATAGCGTATAACGAAGTTAAACTTAAAACTTAAAGTTAGACTTATTCAAAGTTATGACTCTTGAATGAAAGTAATACACATGTAAATATAACCTATATACATATGTAATTAGTTACATTTGAAGTGAGAATTAAAATACATTCGAAGAAAATCTAATAAAGAAATCAAATAATCATACATTTTTTTTTATTTACCTGTTTTTAAATAAATTTATTGTACAGCATTGCAATATGTTATCCCAAACAGTGACATAGAATAAAACAGAATCCCGTCGTATGTCCGCTTAGATCTTTTAACCTACGCGACAGATTTTAATGCGGTTTTCCTTAATAGACAGAGTGATTCAAGAGGAAGGTCCGTATGAATATTATACTAGAAAAAAGCCGAAATTTTCAAAGATTTGTAATGCGATGTCGTAAGAAGCCGTTTGAAGCCAAGTAGCATCGCTATCATAATAAAATCTTGACGATAAGTCGTGATGTATAAACGTCACTAACGACAAATCGTTGCACATAATCGGTTACTCGTGACGTGACCTTAATAGTTGGTAATTTTCAAATCGTAAACATGTCTACCCTATACTTACTGGAGTGAAAGTACAGTCGAGGAGTAAATCAGAAATACAATGAGCTGAGATTACTGCTTCATTTGAGTCATCGACTGTACGTGAGTTATCTAGGGTTGTCAAAACAAAAATAAAAATTAATAATGAATATCTTAAGATTTTTTAAAGGTGGGAGAAACATAGTTCGGTCGAGGAGGTACCATCGCCGTTCTCATAATTAGCCGTAAAGCATTACTTGTGTTTCGATTGGAGAGGTGCGGTTGCCGTCACCACTTTGAAGCGAGGTGACCATCTTAGTCCTCAGGAGTGGCTACGTATCTATGTCTGTTTGAGCTCAGATACGATTTCAGTCGTGTTTGTAGTTGTACGTGAATGTCTATGCGCTACGAATACTTAACATTAGATAGTTTACATGCTCGTTTGCTACTCTTCTCACTTTAAAAAACTAATTATAATAAAAGTCTAACCAAAACAATCGAACAAGACTCCGTGCCCATGCGACATGGTTTCAAGAACGGTAGCTGAATTCCCGCGTTGAATAGGAATCACAATTATCTGCATGAGATATGAACCAGCCCTCTTGTCATCGGTGGCGTCGATCAAACGTAAATAGCTTTACGATTTTCATTATTGTAATTAAAATGTACATAAAGATTAATTTAAAGGTGGGAGAACTATAGTTCGATCGAGGAACGAGGCGACCATCTTAGTCCTCAGGAGTAGCAATGATAGCTCGAGCTCAGATAGGATTTCAGTCGTGTTTGTGGTTGTACGTGGATGTGTGGTTGCTACTGCTTAATATTAGATGCTTTGCATGCTCGTTTGCTACTCACATAGAACAAAAACATTTTCAGTACTCATAACCCCATGAGTATAGAAAGTGTTTTTACAATCATTGTTATTAAATTTGTAAAGTACATTTGTTTTTAAAATATAATCAGTCGTCGTGAATAGTACAAAAATAGGAATCCTTCAATGTCATAATAATTGCTAATTACAATACCTCATTTATCATCATTAAGATATTATCACACAATTAATTATTTGATTAAGATGATATTGATGTTTAGACGTCTAAATGTCTGAAGTAATGACGAAAATACGACCAATAGAAAATAAATTATCAATAATACACACCTTTCCACGGAAAAGCAAGACTTAGTTTGCGCCAAAGCATTTTGTCGAATTATACAAAGTTGACCTCAAGAAGCGTCTCTGTGGATCAGACTTAATATAATTATAATTGATAATAATACTTAAAATTACTTTCTTAGATAAGGCTTCATGTAATAAAAAAAACAATTTTGTTTAAATACATTTCGTTGGTTTTATTAGTATGTTAATTAATAAAAAATATATGTATTCATGAAACTTAATATAACATTGAACAACTTGAAATTAATTATAGCATTCTACGGGTTGTCCGTGCTCATACAATACTGAATAGCGATTGCAATTCTCTGCCGAGATATAAACCTTGAAAGTTGATGTATATGAGGTGCAGAGATCATTTAACATCTGGTCTTCATGCTCGTTTGCTACTCATCTAACTAAAACATGAATACGTGTCTGTAACTATCGAAACGTATAGAGTGAAACGACCTCAAAGTTTTTACGATACCCCCTCCGTCCGCTGCCCGCGCGACTCGTCACATTCCGTACCTACGTACCTCGTCGATACTTTATCTATCCAATGGTCTAATTAATTTTTAGATGTACGTAACAGATATGTATCTATACTTCCTAACTGTATCCCCTTTATTTTGTCATTATTGAGTTTTTTCTAGTAATTCACTTCAAAAAAAAGCCAGCAAAGTGTACTTTTTATTTTGTTATCATCGAGTTTTCTGTATTTTCATAGTATGGAAACGAATTTAAAGACATTTTCAAATTAAAACTAATAATAAAAAGGTTTGCCGTTCCTTCTTTATATACAGAACCATTAGTTATTAAACTTGTCATTAAATAAAGTCTCACATCAAAATAATCGACGTTAAGCCTGAAAGTGGTATTCCCCAGAGGCCATAAATTATTATATCATAAATTTCAACCATATATTTTATCTGCTAATAAACTAATATTGTTGTTTTATTTATTACTTTACAATAATGACATGTTGATAATAATAAACGAGTATTTAGGGCTTAAATTTTACGTCCGTATAAATATTTTAGTTGAAGTTGGAAAACGGTAATTTTGACGTAAGGAATATAAACGATGTAATTAAAAAAATAACTTTGGAGTTTCTTTCGCTGACTCTTCTCCAAAACGAAACACGTTCAAAAAGAGTTCTACAACGGATCTACTTTGAATAAAAATATTTTGATTTTAATTTTGTTTTTTGAACAGTTTTTTTTCGAAAGTTGTAAGTGGCCATGCAAGTCAATTGTTGTTTCCTATCACCGCAGCTAAACTTACCACAGAACCTCAAACACGACTGAAGACCCGCTTGAGGTCATACGTCATAAACGTAAAATAAACAGATGTACAAACAAATATTGTAACTTATCTTTTATGTTAGACGAATAGTAAGCGAGTGTGTAGGCTATTTAATGTCAAGTGATCTTTATATGCTGTGCATTTTATAACTTATACTACCTAAAAGGCAGACAGGACATTTGATGGAAACCAGTCACCGTAGCCTATAAACATCTGCAACACTAGAGGAATTGAGTTGTTGACTCTGGGCGTATTATAAGGGCAGCCGATGTAACTCTTCGATCAAGCAGAGATTAAATTCAATCTCTCATTTAACTTAACCACTAGACTATCACTAATGTAAGCTTAGCATGAATATTGGAATAACTCAAATTCAATTCAAATTCAAATATTTTATTTCATTGTAAGGCATCTACATACACTTAATGAATGTCAAGGGTACAATGTTACATCAGTACATTTTTGTACAGGCTTCGATCGCCCTGTTGGCTAACGTTGACCGGGAGGAAACGCCGACGGAAAAACTTTCAGTACTCTTTTTAAATCGGTCCTTGATTAAATAAACGTCATACAATATAACTATAGAAAGATGGTGAGCACACGAGGCAGCTCAATTTTCGAGTAAATAAAACTATTTCTTGTAAAATAGAAATTGCCCGGTGAGATAAGCTCAGTCCCAGGCTTTCTTATAATTTACCCCAAATGACAAAGATAAGAACAGTATGTAAACATATTTATGTAGCGGAAAAATAAATGCTGAGTCAGAGGATGATTTCCATTAGGCATCATAATTATGTACCTATCAAATGACAATATTGTCACTTCAAGGTACAACCACCACCATTTATGTCAACCAGAACCAGGTTACGTGTCATTAGCAAGAAAATAAACATAAAAATTGCCACCATCTAGTTCCTACAGTACCCAACGATGCATAACCTTTTCAATTGTTTACGATATAAATGTTACTTTGCGTGCTTTGTTGGTTTTAACCTTTTAGTGAAAAAAAAATTAAAGAAAATGACTGGAAAAAAGACAAAAATTTTGTCCTATTTTACTACCCTTCAATTTACTACTTTATTTAAAATGTATATTTGTAGTGAATATTCTCTATATATGTATATTATCCAATTATTTAAATGAAGTAACTGCAATACAGTTTTTAAATCTTTTATTTTTCCATTTTCAATTATCACTTAAATGAGCCCAAACAGAAAATACTGCCTAATGATAACATATTTTTTTAATCTATTTTTAAATTACGATTTAGAATGACGTCACTACGCTAACCATACATTTTTTTCCGAACTGAATGGGTATGCAGAATTTCATCTTGATTTAAATCAATGTAAATCACAAATAGTGAAAATTTCAATGCGTAAAGATTTCCCCCCGCCACCGAAGTTTCGCCGTGTCTATCTATCGGCCATGCAATTTATTTGAAATGTCGACAATTAAACAGCATGAATCGTGAGCACCCGTTATATAATAAAAGGAAAAAAACATTTTAATCGGTTAAGGATAAATGCTTTAAAATTCAATTGCAAGATTTGCCACAATATATTTTTTTATATGAGAAGAGTAGCAAACGAGCATGCAAACCACCTGATGTTAAGTAATCGCAGCCCATAGACATCCACGTACGACCACAAACACGACTAAAATGCTATCTGAGCTCGGACTGAGCACTATGAAATGACAATGAACACGTGACAAATAACGTGGTCTTTAAATGCAGTCGTCAACCGCACTTCGAGAACAAAATTTGCTTTATATCAGCTTATTAGGGCGGGACTAATTTGAAATAATTGGGTATTACTAAGTACATTTTTTTAGTATTTATACGTCGATTGCTTTCGCGTGTGGGTTTTCCCAAATTCTTTCGATAACTCCGTTAAATCCGCAAAGTTACTATCTACACAAATAATAAAATTGTAATTGATCGCTCGCTGTCTGTACATAGAAGATATGTGAGAAAAACTATTATTGAGGTATTTTACTATCTAACGTGTATCCACGATTAACGCTTTTTAATTGCCGATCGTACGGCGAAACTGTTTAGCCGTGACCACGAGCCATGTAGCTAGTCCGAAATATCGCCAATTAAAAAGCGTTAATCGTGATAACGCGTTAAATAGAAAAATTTATATATTCCGCGGTGATATTACTATAAATCGTACATTATTGAGGCGTTCTTAACGCAATTGAAGCCAAAACAATAGTTGTTAGCATTATTGTCTGTTTGTCTATGTCTATATACCCGCTTCCGATGCGTGTTCACTAACGCATTGCTTAAGCTTCGCTAAGCTTTACATTTAGTGTTCGTTTCATTTCAATCGATCTATAAATTAAAAAGTTACATCCATTTAAGAGTTGCGAAATTATTAAAAAGTTATGTCAAGTGAAAAGTGGATGTAATTTTTAACTATTTTCAACATTTCCAGCTATATTAGCTTTTTCGCATGTTAGCAATACCGTGAAACTTTATTCTTGACACCTACATAAGTTCAATATCGTGTAAAGAAAAGTATGACAGTAAATTAAATAATATTTATCTATTCACTTCAGTCACATGCTACTGGCTATTTTTTGTGAATCAAAGAAAGATAATTACGTGAAAAATTTTGCTATCAGAAAATTTGGAAGAACCCAAAAATTTAGATCCACGTGAACGAAGTCGAAGGCTGTAGCTAATTAGAAAACAAAGACATAAAATATCGTGATAATCGTATTTGACTTATCGAGCCCAATTCGTAGATCAAAGCTGGCATTAAACCGATTATTATATTAATAGTCATGATTATAGGTACGTACCGTTCTGGTTTTCCCACTGATAACCGTTATCGAGGTAAACGCATTACTTAGAAATGTTGATGCACAGTTGATTTACAATTTATTTTTTATTGACCACGTCGTTGTACTTAATGCTGTTGTAAATATCGCATGTTTAGTTACGATCGGTAATTTTAACCACTGACACTAAATTAAAGATTTAGGTATTACATTACCGTATCGCCAATCACTCTAGCGCTTACCCGTGATAGATGGCGTTATTCGATTGATGTTTTAATGTACGTTTGTACGTATAAGTGTATATTTAAGGGCAGCAATTATGATTATTACTATTTTTGAAAAATTATGATTCCTCATATACTTTATATTCGCATTAGCTTTGTTTATGTGTGCTAAACAAAAAGTTGTCATGTCCTGCAATTTCAATTTTTTTTTTTTAATTATACATTTTTATATTATAGCTTAATGAAGCTTATCGCATTAGATTAGTGAAAACCGCATAGAAATCGGTTAACAAGTGTCTAAGACTATGGTGCACAAACGTACAGACGGTCAAAAATCTATCAATTTTGGTTTTTTGTTATATTGACTTAATAAAGGTTAAATAACGAAAATTCTAGGTTTCATGTGGGTGTCCTAGTGCTGCAGCGAACACTTAACATCGGGTGACTTGCATATGACAATATTATCGCATAAAAAAAGGGATTGTTTACCCAGCCGTCAGTTCATTACGTCACGCCGTTCCATATCTGTCTCATCCATCACTCTTGACCAAATTGCCAGCGCCCGCACCTGCGAAGTGACATTTAATTAATATCCATTATAGTAAGTACTAAATAAGTAAATATTTTGACTTATCTAATACATGACTTATTTTTACGTACTGAGTTATACACTATCTCTGATTTACATAAACTGACCACTGAATTCCGCGGTTTTGCTAACATTAAACCTCAGGTAGGTTCGTGTAGTTGAATCTAGAGAGTAGGAACTGACTTGAGACTTGATGATGTGCTCCGTTACTGTAGACTCATGGGAATCGTTCATCTTCGAAATTGTTCATTCAAAATATTGGTAATTAAAAATCGTTAAGAGTGAGTATTGCGATGATTAGTTTAAAATCATACAATACATACAGTCATTTAATCCCAAATTGACGTTTTCTTTGATTGAGCTAATAGTCCACCATGCGTGTCAAGTACCGATTGTCAGACTTCAAACACCTTTGTGAACTTTATGGAGAAGTCCCAGACACGGTGGTTTGGTTAAAATCTTCTTTCAACGTTAAAACAGGTTATTATTTTTAATAGGGACACAACTTTGATAATCATATAATCCGCCCTCATAATCCGCTGTAAAGCATTACTTGTGTTTCGGTTGGAGAGGTGCGGTTGCCGGCTACAATTTGAAGTGAGGCGACCATCTTAGCCCTCAGGAGTAGCTACGAATCTACGTTCGAGCGCAGATAGGCTTTCGGTCGTGTTTGTGATTGTACGTGAATGTCTATAGGCTGTGACTATTTAAAACCAGGTGGTATGCATGCTCGTTTGCGAGTAGCATAAAAAACTTTGATAATTTGGTTAGAGGCACATCAGGTATTTGAATCCCGGACCACCGTGTGGGAAGCTGGCTTCTTAGCCACTAAGCTACTGCAGCACTGATAGCTTAAGATTTCCTCCTTATTATAATCTGTCGTGAAGCAATTAATAGGTATCGATTGCAGACTACAGTTACAAGCGAGGCGTCCTCAGTCTTCAGAAGTAGCATTCTGGGCACGACGGATTCATAACTTCTATGCATATAAGTCCTTACACTTAGAATTTAGACACAATGGTGTCCGCATGGGCATACGTCTCTTGTAGATTGTTTAGCCTTGGTTTTTATTATGATTGGTTTTAAGATTTTTTACGTCGAAAAGTTGCAAACGAGCGTGCAGGCTCTGACGTTAAAAGGCGCAGAGACCATGGACATTCACGTTGAACATTTAACAGGACTAAAATGCTACTTAACGTCATAAAAATCATATTAAAACCTTTAAATTACATTTACAATAAAATAACCTTAACGCAGCCATATGAAGCCCATGATGGCGTCTCTATTGAAATTCTCAACAAAAGCCTTCGTATATTATGTAGTAGACAATATTAGATATCATTAATTCTATTTCAAATAACTACAACTCTGAGACTTCATTTTAATTTGTTCTATTATATTATTAAAATTCCAATTCTTACTAAAGCAAACGTTCTCCCGACGTGGTAAAACGATTCAATAACGCAAAGCGATTATTTAATCGTTTCTTTTTGTTAACAATGATGGCACTCGACTATAAATGACTAACTTATTTCTCGTTCTTATATTCTATACTTTGTTGCTCGTATGAACTGTATGCCCTCACAATCAACCGTAAAGTAAAATCGGTTGGATATTTATAATTGCCGGCTACACTTATAAGCGAGGTGACTATTTCACGCCTAAAGAGTAATAACACATCTATTCACGACGTCAAGTAGGTAGTCTTGTTTGAGGTTGGACGTGGATCTCTATTATCGACAATTAAAATAAAATAGAATATAAAAAGTGCGTGTTTTTTTTTTATTTTAGCCTAACGAAAAGGCAGATGGACCACTTGATGGAAAGCAGTCATTGTCGCCTATGGACATTTGCAACACCAGAGGGTCGCCAATGCCCCGCCGGCTTTGAAGGAAAGCTCTCTTAATATCTTTCTTGAAGAGCCCCATAGCGTTCAGGGTATACCTCGGAGGGAAGCTCGTTCCACATCTTGCAAGTGCATCTTCAGAAGAAGCGTATAAATCAAACCGTAGAGAACCGCCACGAGTCCAGTTGATGCGGAAGAAACCTTAACCTTCGGCAAGTCGTGCGGTGGAAAAATGTTAACGTAGGCACCAGGTCTAATAGTTCATCAGAGCACTCACCATTGTAGAGCCGGTGAAACACGCAACTTATGTTACGTGCTTACGATCGACCTGAGTGACCTTAGTTACGACTTTAGGCTGTTTGGGGTTAAGTAGAGAAGGTCTATGGGCTGTAAAGACTATTTATAAGCAGGTAGCAAACACGTTTGATTGCAGTAACAAGTAGTAGAAAATTCTTAATACAAAAAAATAAACTTTTAATGACAGACAGTCTGATAGTATGTGAAATTTCGCTATCGCTTACTCGTTAGTAGTCAGATAAGTTTACAGACAGTTTATAAGGAACGATATTAAAAAAGCCAATATACGTCGTGCACATACTCGCCACTTGCGTAGGTTATAAATTACTACTCAAGTTAAGTAACGTCGGGCGCGGTTAGAAATTGGGTGGGCAACCACTGGTGGAATACTAAATGGAGGCTTTTGTGGTCGGAGAGCATATTTACCTGTTGACCAAATTTTGACCGTCAGAATACACAAGGATATAAGAAACGGGGAGGTACTTCCGCAATTCTCATAATCCGCTTGAGTTGTGCGGTTACTGGCTTACGAAACGGTCATAATGCTTCAGAGTAACGTGTCGACATATGGTCTTAGATTTAGAAACACAACTCCAAAATTTATTAAAAAGAGTGTCGAGAATTATTTTCCGTCGGCTTTTTTCTTCCAGTCAATGTTATCCAACAGGGAGCTCAAAGTCGATAACTGCTTGTACATCGTATCTTT
>DWON01010585.1:0-10687 GCA_018251015.1 Phocides pigmalion okeechobee
GAGGGTGGCGGTGGTGCCGCCCAGGGCGAGCTCTAAGGGCTCTACCACCTTACAAAATGCATGCATATGAGACATATAGATAGATATATGTATAGAAAAAAAAGATGGAGAATTATAAAGATTTGTAAAGTGATGTTTTAACACTTTCCCTGCCGCTGTTTTAAACACTGCTGTGTAATGCGAGGAGCAAAGCGCTTGTGGTTCTAACACAACTGTGTTGTAAGAACAAATCTGTAGGGATTGCGGGAGAACAAACTTGGTGTATTTACGTCGGTTACAAGACTGGGGGCTTACATTACGTCTGTGTATTCGTAGATCTTAGATGATGATGATGAGATTCGTAGATGATCGTCGGCCTATCTTCAGCCTAATAAGCTCTATTTTAGTGCCGCCTCCCGCAACACTGATCCGTTCTATAATATATGAGAGCAGTTAAAGTATTAAAGCACACAGCCGGGGTGGGTATCTATTTAAGTATAAGGGCTAGAAGGTATCGTAGTGTTATGGATACAAAAATGTACGGCATTTATTTATAAACGTATAAGAAACCGCTTCCGCTCAGTAATGTGATCATAATCATGAATTTTGAGAACTCGTGAACGTAAATTACAACAGGTTGGATGGCCAATTAGCTTAATTACTTGACAGTTTTGTTGTAATGAATTTAAGATTAAATCTGAACAAATTTGTCAGCATATTCTTAGATATGAGACAAGTGTTGAGTTACGTAAATTACTAGTATTTCGGTGGAAGACAGACGTTGGGCGGATATTTTTTCTTTTTTTATACGAGAAGAGTAGCAAACGAGCATGCAAGGCACCTGATGTTAAGTAGTGGCAGCCCAAGATACACACGTACAACCACAAACACGACCGATATACTGTCTGAGCTCGAACGTGGATACATTGCCATTCCTGAGGACTAAATGGTCGCCTCGCTTCTAAGTTTAGTTAGGTGCAGGCAACCGCACTTCTCCAACCGAAATACAAGTAAAGCATTACGGCGGATTATGAGGGTGGCGGCGGCTCCCCGGTCGAATTATAGTTTTCCCACCTTTTAAATGTAATACATTTAACATTTTATCTTTGTAATATTGGATTGTTCGGAAAGTTCAGGACTATTTTTAGGAAAATTAAAACGTGGCTCATTTAATTATTGGTACACATTTATTAAATTGAGTAGGTACCATTGAGTAGGTACCATTCTATTCCACAACCTTTCTTCATCTTGCATGCAACTTTAGAATTCCGTCTTCCAGAATCTCTTAGGTTTTTCGTCAAAAAAATATATTAACGTACTAGATCAACGCACAACTGCTGAACCTAGAATATTGAAGATAGGTTCTTTATATAGCGTAAGTACGGACTAAGGATAGGAAAGGAAGTAAAATGGCAAATGAAAATTTAAGTAAGTTTTTGAAAGATAGAAAAGATTCAAAGATAGAAAAGATGTATTTTGAAGTATCGAAGTATCTTTAGCCGCCTCTTTTTCAAAAGAAACATCTTAAGAGTTGGTTGTAGTTCAGTGAAGTTCAAACAGAGTTCTATAAAGAATCTACTTTGAACAGACATATACAAATAAAAAGAGTGATTTAATTTTTGATTTTGAAATAATTTATAATTACGTGCTTATACACACTACATAGCAAACATTAAGGCTTAATTTGTTCGTAAAACAGAAAGTTGACGCTATGCCTTATTAGGCAATATTATTATTAGGTAATATTTTACAGAAACATCAGAAAACCTCATTTGAAAATATTTAAACATCCTGATTAAGGCTGTGATGGATCCATGCTGAACTGTTAAACCAAATAGCACTAAAAAAGTTTAGATATTCTTAATTTAGACGCCAAAGTAATTTTGCTCTTATTTCGAGCTTGCAGCGTCACGTTTTCCTTGATGCTGTATTAAAATCCAATTTGCACTTTACTCTGCCCACATTAGAGTTAAAATTTAGCTTTTCCGTACATTTGTCGTCATGTCGTCGAGAAAAAAGTCCGCAGCACTGCGGACAAATTTAGCGAGAGACGACACAAAACGGACAAAACGAATGCTAGACATTTGCACCGTTTTTAAGGTAAATCCTGTGTACATCAGGAATTAAAATCGGCATAAGGTAAACAGTGCCACTGCGCTAACGTACAGTATTTTTTCACACAATTCGCACTTATTTTCCCATCGTTTTATGCTTATTTTGCTCTCGTTTCGTAATTATTTTGCCCTCGTTCCGCTCGCAAATGCGTTTCGTCCGAAAATTGTGCGGTTTTTCGGACGTTGAATTTTATTCAGTTTTTTAACTAGTTCCTTTATATGCATGTATGGTGATGGAATTTGGGAAGTTTCTTTATACGATGACTACCTTTCCCGTTAATCTAAGCACTTTTTTTACTTTAAGGGATATACTAATTTACTGAAATAAAAACAAATAAAACGGATTTTGTTTTGCCGAGCTCTTTAAAATAATAAACATTTTTTCTGTAAAATATAAAATATTAATGTACAAGTTTTTTCAGTATGTGTTTCATGTTTTTATATGTGGAGCAGTCATTTCAGTTACAGCATTTTCAGGTACAGTATAGTTTACACCTAATTTACCTAATGTTCTATATAGAAGGGCTATCTACTGCATTTTAAAACCGGTCTGCTTTCGGTTCCTATTTAACACGTACATGAGAGTTAAAAAGGCAATTATTTGCATATACTATATGTATAAAAAAATATGTTCTCACGTTTTTTTTCATATGCATTTTTTTTTCTTGTCTCTTGGACCGATAAATTCATCGGGAACATATTCCTGTGTTTTGGTTCAAGAGGTGCGGCTGATAGTTAAACTTATGAACGAAGCGACCAACTTATTCATCAGGTGTAGCAATGAACCGCGGCCTCCGATTGTACTTTAGTTCAGTGGTGAGATGCTGATGTTCACTGCAGCAACCAAATATCAAGTCTGCATGTTCGTTTGCTACTCTTCTAAGATAAAATGTCGCCAAATTTGTAACCTGTATGATACAAATAACAAGAAAAAATCACCCTGCCGTTGCCACTTCTAAAACTCAACTAAACATGAAGAGGGCTGCATGGTTGTTTGCTAATATTGTTACATTTTTTTTATTATTATTTTTATTATGGAAGAGTAAGAAATGGGCATGCAGGCCACCTGATGTTAAGTGGTCACTGCAGCCCATGGACATCCACGTCCAATCTCAAATAGAAAAGAAGTTCTATTTAAGGATGGAGGATGGAGTTTCTTTCGCCGACTCTTCTCCAAAACGAAACACTTACGAGTCGGTGGTAGTTTATTGACGTTCAAAAAGAATTCTGTAAAGAATCTACTTTGAATAAAAATATTTTGGTTTTGATTTTGATTTTGCTATTCAGTACGGTAATGCGGCTAGTGTTCTTGGAACCGGGCCGCATGGGCACGGACTCCCTTTAGATTGTTTAGGTTAGGTCTTTATTATAATTAGTTTTAAGATTTTTATCATTATAAATATGAAAATAAATTCTACTAAACTTACAAGAAACTTCTATACGTTACCTTCCTAAGTGATACTTTTGTAGTAAACTTACAACGTTTTTATTTATACTAATATTGACAATTAATTAACTTTGTGTTATTCGACTATTAATTACTGCATCTGTTTTGTATCCTTATATAATTAAAAGCAACATATAATTTTACATATACATTTTTTTTCTCCTAACAACAGTCAAGGAATATCTTGTTGAGATCACCATATGGCATAAAGATGGTCTATTGCACAATTTCTTTACCAACTGTTATTGTTGTCGTTGTTAGTAATATAGATTTATAAAAATATATAATTTTAAATAACAAACCTTCCGAGAAATTCATCTTTATCATTCAATGTTATTTCTAATATACTGTCATCGTCAAATAGATTAAAATGATGGATCTCTTGCCATTTAATTACTTTTCCGTGACCTTTCACCGATTTAGATTTTCGTTTCACAGATCCCAATCTAAAAAAAATATTACGCACTCAATAAATTTGATTGTGTATATATAAATATGATTAATAAAATTGATCGCGGATATATTTAGCTATGCGTTATATGGATATAATGACACATCTTTATTTGTAAATGTCGTAAGTCGCAATTATTGAAGTGAATCCAGAAAATGGGCAACGTTCTCTTTCGACGTTTTTCATCTATTGCGGTTATCGTCGACATTATCAATCCACTACTCTCCCGTTGGGTACGGGTCCCGTCTCAAAATGAGAAGGTTAAAGACCAATTCTAGAACACGCTCATCAAGCTGGCATCTCTAATAAGCAATAAGAGTGCAGTAAATTTGACGAAACCCTCCTTTCTAGAACAGATTTATGGACAAATTTGCATTGTTAAAGACTTCTGGGTTGGACGTTTTGGTTATATCGTAGTAACTATTATATTTCGAGCTTTATAACCAAATGGTTAAAAAAGTACTAAGAAACGTATTTTACTTTTTGGCGATTAATATATCGTAAATAATTAAACGACCTTGTCTTCTAGATTAATATTATTTACGATATATTAATCGCCAAAAAGTAAAATACTATTTCCACAAGATGATGGATAATATGGTTTTATCATATCATACAGTTATTTAATTAAAAACAAAAACATACCGGAAGCGACATCCCAAAATGCGAGGTTTTTCGTCTAATGCGTCATCAAAGCCTGTGGCTTCTATCAGAGCAACAGTTACAGCTGCAATTTTAGTTCTCTTAAATGTCTTCAAGGGTTCATATTTTGATTCGTTGCAAAGTACGAACTGAAAATATAGTAATAGGTGACGTTATTTACGGTAATTTCTTCAAATTTATGAGTTTAATATAAAGAGTTAAAACTGCACTTATAAATTTTCATTGCACAAACACGTTTTTTTAAGCCGGGCGGCATATTTTAAATTAGCTAAGTTTTATTGTAAATTATTACCCGATCGACTATTTCAAAAGATTCCTTCTTTTCTTCAATTTTCTTTTCCTTATTCAGTTTTTCTTTTTCCTTGCGTTTTCTCTTTTCTTTATTCAATCTTAGCCATCCAATTCTTTTGCGTATAAGTCTTGGAGATGGAGTCGGTGGGAGGGAATCTTCGCCTTGAGATATTTCATTTAAGCTGTTTTACAGAACGCAAATTGTTTTAGTTAACTTTCCAAAATGCAAAAAGAAAATTAAGTATAGTAAAAAATAGTTATCAATAAAGTTTTGTGCTTAGCAATTATCTAATTAATACGATTGCTATTAATAATTTAAAAGTTACTTATATTAGATGTTGTATTATCTACTAAAGAAATACAATTAATTTTCTAAAATATTTTCATACTTTAAATCGTATTGTAATGAACGACTTCATGTAAAAAATATGTCGATAATTATGAAATGAAGTCGTTTATTACAATACAATTTAATAAACAAAACAATGCTATAAAATCATGTAACTTACGAATCGAAACTCGTATTCAAATAGTTATTGCCAAAGAAATGCTGTTCTATCGTACTATCATCATTTTCACTTTCTGATCTGTCACACAAGCTGGATTGAGACACAGTTTCTGTTATTGTTGCTTCATTGTAACGTATTTCTTTAAATACAACATTATTCATGTAGTACACTTTCTCTGCTATCATATCACGATTAAACATCTTTTTACCTTTTTCAGGTAACTTTAAATCTTCGTCTATTTTGCTCACATCATTAACGCTTACGTGTTTTCGTTTGTCTTTGTAAGAATAATCGTCATCGAGCATCGTTAACATGTCAGTCGACTTTGATTTTTCCAGCTTTCGTTGCATTTCATCATATTTAGTTTGAACTCGTTCGTGAAACTTCACAAAATGTTTTCTTATCAGAATATTTGTGTCCATCTTCTCCCTCAGATTTTAATTTAGTAAATAAAGAATCAATCAAGTTTTACGACACTGTCACGAGGAAAACTCACTATCAAATGGTTTGCAGTGGTCGTATTGATCACTGAATCGTATTATCTTTAGCCCCTATCTTATCATGGATATTTATATCGATTACCCATATAGCCGAAGGAATATCGTCTGATTGTTTTTCTGTACCATATTACAAATATCTATAATACTGGAGGTGTTTTTTCAAATATTTCTATTTTTGGAGATTAGTTTTAATATCGAGATTTTTCAAATAAAGTTTATTTTGCAGCTATATTTATGAAAATCAATACATATGAGTAACTTTCATAAATTGTTATATACATACATATATACGTTAGTTACTAATATATATACGAGTAAGTGGAATATAACTTGATTAGTTCATAACGTTTGAACTCTTTTATCAGATACGTATCTGAATGAAGTATATATACCTACTTCATTCAACTGCTATTGATATTTCATAGTTATACTTTTCCTAATTATAAATAACGGTGAAATAGAATGGGAAAAACAGCAAAAATGTGAATTTTTATTTAATAGACTCTAGTTCTTTTGGTTGTTTCAAATTTCTATCTACGGCGATTTTGACGATTTTTATATCCAAACTTGAACTGTAATTTAAGAGTAAATTATATTTTATTTCCTGCATCATATAAACCACCGTGTATGGTATTGATCCTTGCCCAAATATTAACACATAATACTGGCAGCAAATCTTAAATTAACTTTCTAGCTTTTCAATGAATACTTCTCAATTTTGAATTTGGCTCCATTGAATCCAAGCCGGCAATGCTTTATGCAATACCTCTGGTGTAGCAAATGTTCATAGGGGATGGTGCTTGCTTTCCATCAGGTGGTCTCTCTGTCTTTTCAATAGTCCAATTTATATAACATGAATTTTAAAAATGGTCATCTTTCATCATCTCATATCTATCTTTTAGAAGATTACTATAAAAAATCACCTTATAGCCCACATACGTCATCAGACACAGCGACAGATTAAGTTATCTATTATCTCAGGATTATTTGTTATAATTTTAGCTTGGATAAACGTAAAATTAAGATTTATGGCTTTGTTTTTAAATCCGGTCATTTCATTATTTATGATACCCACTTTCTATCGACTTTGTGAAAATTCTATTGTCCATGTAATTTAACATACATACATTATATTATATAAGTCTAATTACTACTATGAATAGGTGATTTCCGAATTCGAAATTTCAATTAATTCCTCATCCCACTCAAGAAACCGTCGTAGTTGATGTTTACGAGGTTTCATAGTAGAAATCTCTAAACCTTTTACTAGTTATTGTCTTGTAGTAGGAGTAGTTTGAAAACCTCAGACACTTTAGCACTTGAAAGGTGGTAGAACCGTTAGAGCTCGCCCGGGGCGGTACCACCGTCACCCTCATAACCCGTCGTAAAGCAACATATTCTTCATGTATTGTGTTTCGGTTGGGGAGGTGTGGTTGCCGTATACACATTGGAGGCGACCACCTTAGTTCTCAAGAGTAGGAACGCATCCGCGTTCATCCTTAAATAGAACTTCTGTTCTATTTGAGATTGGACGTGGTTGTCCATGGGCTGATGTGTCCACTTAACACCAGGTGGCCTGCATGCCCGTTTCTTACTCTTTTGCAATAAAAAAAGCTATACATTAATATATTCCGACACCAATTCACATTAGAACTATAACTGAAGTATGTAGTTAGCCGTTAGTTTTATGTGTAATTGAAAGGCCATATAAACAAGTACACATATAACTATTTAGAACAAGACTTTTGTCTGAAGTCGTTTGCGAATATCTTAAAACTCCTGGGAGTTAAAATGATCGCTTCTTACTTTACATGCAGGTATAAGAGGTGGGTGGATGAATAGATAAACAAACGGACGTAATAAAATTATAGGGATTCCATCTATTTTACTTTACTATTAATCTTTACATAGGATATTGCATAATGAGTTACGTAATATTTTAAGTCGCAAAAGAATATTCACACTGAGTACTTAATTACGACATTTTGCGAAATAAACTAATTAAATTTTGGATCTGATAACTGTTCCATATTTTTAATACTTAAAAATCAGAGTGACGTCTAAGATTTAAAATATTTTTAATGAAATATCAATGATAAAGGGAATTACCAAGCAAGGATAACGATCTGACTAAATAGTTGATCGACCGAGACCGAACTTCAGTTTAGGTATTTATTTAGCCTAACGGCTGGAAGTCGAAATTGGACTAAATTTGATTAATTTCTGAACTTTAACAATTAACATAAAAGCTTCTATGACACCATCGATTATAGAAAAAGGAACACAATAACATTAAAAACTCCAAATTGGAAATTCATTCAATCAATCTGACATTTTGAACTTTTTTAACTACAATATCTTTATGCTACTAATGACAACTAATTTTTAAAGGTGGGAGAACTATAGTTCGACCGGGGAGGTACCACCGCCGCCCTCATAAACCGCTGTAAAGCATTACTTGGCTACACTTTGAAGCGAGGCGACCATCTTAGTCCTCAGGAGTAGCAACGCATCTCTATTCGAGCTATCTATGTTTGAGCTCAGATAAGATTTCAGTCATGTTTGTGCTTGTACATAGATGTCTATGGACTTCGACTACTTATCATCAGGTGGCTTGCATGTTCGTTTGTTGCTCTTCTCACATAAAAAAACATATTATTATATGTTCAACATTGAAAATATGAACAAATGAGTATATATGCGTGTGTATATTATTGAAAAGTTGAAAAGTTGTATTGAAATCGGAGCATAGACAAACATAAAATTATTTAAACACATTTTTAGTGGCTCTTTAAAATATGTGGAAATTTTTAAATGGCAATTTTTCACTCTTTCGTCTTAAAAGACTGATCCCTGGCCTAGTAGTGTGTGTATTATTTTTCTAATCGTTTAATATATGTATTTACAATGTATAAAATATTCCTTTTCTGCACTGCAATGTGATTCTACCAAATTCACTATTCCTCCGTCCACGTAATTAAACAGGTAAAAAAAAATGTTTTACGTATTAGTTTATAAAAGAAACCACCATCTTATCATGATGATGATAGTTTCATTAAATCTCATATCTTAATGTTACGATACGCTTAAGATAAGTGGAATATCAAAATTATTGGTTTTGGGAAGAATTTATAAAAAAAATTGATAAAGAATAGATAGTCAGTTTATTCCAGAGGCTCAATTTTTTTACACGAAAAGAAAATGAATCTCAGAAATAGCAGATTTGTGGGTCCAAATACAGGTAATGTATAGGTGATCCTAATTAGAACACTAAGAAATCATGAAAATAGGATAAGCCTTACAATAAGAAACGGATGACTAACACGGACACACCTGAATTTTATATAGATAACGATCGTCTAGTCACGATGATAAAGTTTTTCTATTAAAAGAGTAGCAATAGAGCATGAAAACTTGTAGCGCATGAAAATTTATTAACTACGGATTATGACGAAACGCCTGACGCACCCGTCAACATAGCGATCTGACCCGCAGATTTCCGAGTTGAATTCCCGATAGACAACTGAACGATGAATATAGATTTTTGTAGGGTCTGGGTGTTTATGTTATCGTGTTCACTCAGTATACACCTATCATCTAGAAAATCTTAAGATATGATACAATTTAAATACAAAAGTACATATCAAAAGCCTGTTACTTACTTTTGAGTGTATTTATACATTGTTCATTATGAAATCGTTTAATCATCTCATTAATTCACTTGATTTATAAATAATAGGATATAGTGTATGTTACCTGAGACAAACATTTTATAATCAAATACAACTTTACGAATTACGATCGCTGTTCAGTGGGAATGCGGGCAGCGTTCTTGGCACCATGCGGCATGGGCACTAAATTGTTTACGCTTATATAATAATTAGTTTAATTGTTCGTTTTGTTATTTCGTCTATTTAATTATGTAATTAAATAGATTTAGTATATTACCTGTTTTTTTATGCAAAATTGGGGTAATTTACGTTTTATTGCTTTGGTGCGTTATTTAAAAAAATTGCAATAAAGATTACTATTACTAAAGCTACTATTGACTATATTCTAATATGGTATATGTATCATAATAATATTAACTTTACGTACTTAATCTAAATGGGCTTATCGATTATCTCATTACAGACTGCAGATTACAAATCAATCCAAGTAAATGAATAATTTATATAATATTTTTTAAGTATGAGTACATTTATGATCTTATACTTCTGACATATGGACAAATTATAATTAAGGTTTTTTCAAATAATTTTCACGTTTGATCTAAGCCTTTGATCCAGAGGGCTGGTTCAAATCTTGAGCAGAGAATTACAATCGTTATTAATCGTGGGAATAACGGCAGCGTTCCACATTGAAAGAACACATATGTACATATTTTTGTTTTTTTTTATTTACATAGTTTGCATAAAGTATTCGGTGTTATATTTGAGTTAATTATGTAAATATAGAAAATAAGTTAACTGAAGTATTTGATATAAAATGTGAAACAAGCTTCTTCCTGAGCTATTCCCTGAACCCTACGATATGGGTCCTCCAAAAAGGGTGCAAAGATAGCTCTTTTTCATAGCTGGTGATTAATTAATTGCTGTATTGTATTGCAGTGGCAATAAATAAAAATAATTATAATAAATTTCTTATTTTATTGTTTTGGTGTTTCTTAGAATAGAATAGAATAGAATAGAATAGAATAGAATAGAATAGAATAGAATAGAATAGAATAGAAT
>DWON01010586.1:0-10686 GCA_018251015.1 Phocides pigmalion okeechobee
TCCATGGGCTGCAGTGACCACTTAACACCAGGTGGCCTGCATGCCCGTTTCTTACTCTTTCGCAATAAAAAAAAATCAATTTAATGTCAATTCAATTCAATTTATTTATTTGTTGAATAAGGTTAATTACAAAAACGGCCAATAATATAGTGAAGTCCGCTTATTCTACCCGTCGCGGGTGTACAAATGTAGGTAAATTTATTAGGTAGTAATTATTGTGCACAGTGGTACAACAGTTCGGGGAGGTCCTGTCGTCATCCTTATAATCCGTTGTGAAGTAATTTGTTTTGAGTGGAGAGGTGCCGGTTATACTTAAAAGCGAGACCATCTTAGTTTTCAGTAGTAGCAAAGTATCGACGTTTAACAGATTTTCTATGCAACTGGTCTAAAATATCAAAATCGTTAATCGTGTTACCCGTACAAAGTAAAATGCATCGACGTTTGGCTTCTGATAAGACTTCAGTAGTCTTTAAGGCTTTATGTGGGCTTCTTTAAGCTGTAGCGACTCCGTTACATCATATATTTTGATTGGGGAGGTACCACCAGTGACCTTATAATGTGAGCGCCGGTTACACGTAGAAGATAGACTATCTTAGTCCATTTCTTGCTTACTTATGACGCAACTTACTTACAACGCAACAAATTTTATAAACGATTTTGATAAACGAGAAAAGTGTGTAATTTGTATAGATTATGTTCAAAATGGCTGCGTACAATTTTGAACTAATATCATCAATTGTTTCGTAAAAAAAAACTTATTTATGTACTAAGCCTCTTTAATAAACAAGAACTTTTAAAGGTGGGAGAACTATATTTCGAGCGGGGATGTACTACCGCCGCTCTCATAATCCGCCGTATATCATTTCTTGCGTTTCGGTTGGAGAGGTGCGGTTGCCGGCTACACTTTCAAGCGAGGCGACCATCTTAGTCCTTACAACTAGTAACACATCTACGAGTATGTTCGAGCTCAGATGGGATTACAGTCATGTGTGTGGTTGTACGTGAATGTCTATGGGCTGCGACTACTGAACATCAGGTGGTTTGCATGCTCGTTTGCTACTCTTCTCACATAAAAAAAACTGTTTTACGGTAGATTGTGAGAGCAGCAGTATCATCCCGTTTAAACAGTTTATCAACTTTATTTTATGTGAGAAGAGTAGCAAACGGGCATGCAAACCACAACCGAAATCCTATTTGAGCTCGAGCGTAGATACGTTGCTACTCCAGAGGACTAAGATGGTCGCCTCGCTTCAAAGAGGAGCTAGTACCGCACCTGTCCAACCGAAACACAAGTAATGCTTTACCGTGAAGTACGAGGGTACTTTATTATCTTATGTTGTTCCGGTGTGATGACGTGACGCGTTGTGCAGGGCAGCTGTTGCTGGGCAGACGGCAGCGGGCGCTCCGTGCGGCTGTCGGACTGTTCGCTGCTGGCCCTCAGCGAGGTGGAACGCCGCGCGCTGCAGCAGGCCGCCCTCGCGCGGCTCCAGCAGCTTAACCTTGGGACTGCTATCAAGATACCTGAAGGCAAGTTTTATATCTTACATCTGTTTACAGAAATTCCCAAATTAACTTCATAGTAATCTCTAGATGCATTTTCACGGAGATCTTTCAGGTATCCTCCGCAGATGTTTCTATAGAAAAATTTACAGAAACCTATACATATTTTGCTATTTTTTCTCAATATTTTTACAATACAATACACTCGTCAGGTAGTAAGCTTGTGACTTAGGTTATTTACGTCCACTCGGTAGTTATTAATCTTCCAATTTTCGCATTTTTTATATTTACCATATCTCTACTCGTAATGAGGCTATCTTGCCACTTATTATTTTGTTATTTGCATACAATCATCAGGTATTAGGGTTACAACTTCCTAATTTTTGCTATTTACCATATCTACACTTGTCGTTGTTTGCCTTCTATAATTTTCTTAACTACATACACTCGACAGTTATTAAGCTAACAGATTTTGTATTGTTGATATTTACCATATCTTTACTCCTCTACTTTAGATTGATAACATAATAAGAGTATTATGTTTTTTATTCACATACACTCGTCAGATATTAAACTTACAACTTCGCAATTTTCTCTATTTACCATATCTATAATCGTTAAGTGGATAGCGTGCTTCATATTATTTTGTTATTCCCATACACTCGTCAGGCATCAGGCTTACAACTTCCTTATTTTTGTCATCTATCATACACTAGTTAGGTATTCCCGGAAAACTCAACAACTCTGTCGCCGGCTTTCGAAACTTGGTCGCGTGCCAATGCACCTCAATTTTATCGGTCCATCGGCCGTTTATGTAGAATTTACGATTTTTTAATAATTTCGCTGTCGTGTGTCATCGTTGTTATCAACGTAGACCGTTACTCATACCTGGGTATTATTTATGTTTAAAAGTGCAGCGAAGTGGCGTAATGGATGATGAAGTAATTGATGGGTACGTGTGAAATGATTGAAGTCTTAAACACTTCGCGTTTTTTAGTTACGTTACTTTATTTTCACTTTTTGTTTTTTTAATACATATTTCGATATTATATTTATTTCGGTCCTTTTGGGAATATCAGATGTAGACATTTTTCTGAACTTTCGTTGCATATACGTGCTTACCAGTGCAGAAGTAGAGATTATTTTAAATAGAAAGAAAGAAAGAAATAATTTAATCTTGGCATACGCCGCAGCAATTATTAAATTAACAAAAAACAAAAATACTATCCAGAACATGATCATTATTGAATATTAGTTATTTAGAACATTTATTTTATGTAAGTTAAATAAGAAACGAGCGTGTAGTACACATGATGCTGAAGGACTAGCTCGTGTTAATTTGCCTTCAATCTGAAACATGATTGAAGATCTGTGTGATTTCCTTGTATTTTTTCTTATTTCTTTCCTCCTTGTTTATATCCCTTCCCAACGCGGTTCCAAGAAGTCATATGTAGCTATGTAGACAACATTTCCAATAGAAAAACGTAAAAGCATAAATAAATCTTATGTAAAGCGGAATAGTTCTGAGAAACATTGAACAAGTCTCAAACTATTACAGCTGATGAAAAAGCTTAAACGTTTCCATCTGTCTTTTTCGTTCGACAGGGCGGCTCTTAGAATATTTACAATATATAAAAGTGAAAAACTATTTACTTTTTTTACAAATTAATTTCTTGCAAATATTTAAAAGACGAAATTAAAAAAAAATACATTTAGTTATATGGTGTGTGTGTGTGGTGTGAGTTTCTGTGTGTGGGCACGCACGCACACACACATTTTGTGCACTCCCTAGCTTTTTCATGTGGCTTTGCTCGCGTAGTATTCGATATTAGAAAATTTCACATAAACTTTAGGGTTAGAATTATCAAAATTCCTTTCTTGGTGTTGCTTTCCGCTGTGCGTTGGTCTTTGGGTTTGTATGGCACCTCCTTTTATATACATAAATAAATTGCCAAGATAAAGGCAATTGAAAAAATAAGTTATTTATTCCCTTAACAGAAATAAATGAAAAAAAGGTTAGCACTAATTGTAGGAAAGGAATTTTGGAAATGTTGTAAGGTTACATTCTATTTGTTACTGCATAACATCGCATACTCATTATAAGTTAAGTTTATACGAATGTACAATGGATTGAGTTATTTGCTATATCTCCTCTTCGTGTCTACGATGTTCAGTAATTACATGTAACTATTGCCGTCTCTTTCACGCCAGCATTTACAGCATGCTCTATTTCCGGAGTGGCTGTTTAACGGCGTTTTCTGAGAACAAATGATTTAAAAATGTACCACCTCATAGGTGACCTACTCGTGTGTTTCTATAAATATATTGACACATGCAACACATGTGCTATTTACAAGATGGCTGCTTTAAATAAATACGTAGACGGACGCTTCGTTACGCAAACGTGACGTCCTCCGACGTCACTCAGGCACCGCCCAAGTGACAATAGGGCGCTATACATGGTGCGTTATTAGCTACATTTGTACCTGTAATAAATCTGTACATGTTGTCTGTGTGTATGTTCAAACACAATACACATAGTACATCTGTACTAAAATAAAATAGCGTTAAGATTATATTGTTACATTTGCACGAGCATGCGTTATTAAAATGCTACTGATTAATTTGAGACTGAAAACGCAAAATAAACCAACTTCACGTTTAATATGTATTGACAGTAAATTGATTAAAGGCAATACATTAAATCTTTGTACTATTAATATTTGTTTACTGTTAATTATTAAAAAAAATCTGAATTTGTATTCGTGACACGCGATGTTTTGCAATTACATTGGTATTACAAAGTCATTACAACTTGTTTTAACGGTGAAGGAAACATCACGATATGTGAGAAAACCTGCTTATCTGTGAGTTCCTTATAAAGTTCTCAAAGGTTTTTGAAATCTACCATATCCTTGGCAAGCGTGGTGGTTTGTAGAATTATCTTTGTCTTTTAAAGAGGAGACTTGCCTTTTAGTGAGCTACTAAGCAGTCGATGATAAAATTAATAATAAAATTAATGATAAAAATAATGATAAAATTGATGATGAACGCCATCCTGTACACAGGTACAAAATTGGCAACGCTCAAATGAAAATGTCGCTAGCTGTACGATCACATGATGCTCTTTTTGATGAGTTTGTTAAGATTATTTTTGATTAAGAATCTTAGTAGGTGGTTTATAATTTTACCGTCCGTCCGGAGTGTTGGCAAACGGGGTATTTGTGTCCATACCGTGCACCGAAATATGTTAGAATTCAATAGCCATTTATTATACTCAAACGCACGCATTACACATCGCTTTGGCACCGACATTAAAGAATATCATTAATGTTGTCTCCTGTTTTGTAATTATGAGAAATTGATTCGTGTTTAAATCAGAGTAAAGACTTTGAGAGAGTGAGTCCTCGGTTTTCGGGTTTTGATGGAACGTAGACAGAAAATATAATATCTATTCCTTCATCAATGTTAATCTATCAGACTAATACAGAGATTAAGACACAGTCGATACCGCTGAAAGTAGAATTCTGTAATTTTGCTAGGTACTATATATAACGTAAATGAAGAAAATAATTTTAGAAAGAACGTTTTTAATTTCTGCTGTATTTAGTAGTATTAATACACACGTCTTCGCGTGCTAAGTCACAGGTTGTTAGGTATAAATAATATTTAAAATTAAATGTATCTGTGCGTATTAGAAATAAACGATGTTTTGTAAGTTGTATGACAACGAGACACAAAACTATATTTCATAGTTAATATTCTCAGGTGGTACTTTGCGGAAATCCATGTTATTGAGTTATTGTTAAAAATAATAGTAACTGTGTAACAGTAGTAGCGGATCGTTGCTAAGTAGTTTTAACAATAATAATAGCTATTTTCATAATTTACCTTTAAAATAACAGAATAGTTTTTCACAACTTTTAACCCACTCATAAACGGTTATAAGAATCCATACGTTTTTTTTATTATTTACATGTTATATTACACAATAACAGACATAAACATCAACGGGTTTAAAATAATGTGGATATCAACGATGGCTAATTGATTCGCTACTTTGAATTGTTTCCAAGGGTAACTATAAAACTACAGAATTCTTATACTTTTTGACATAATCATGATAGACAGGCGGACGCGCGAGTGATTTATAAGATTTATATAATTCATTGGTTATACGGAACCCTACAAACGATAATTCTAAACTGAAATTGAAATAATATTTCTTGTTTATCCCGCGTGCAGACAGAAGATAAATAAATCGATTCCTCAAACTAAATCCACGAATGCCTTCTGTGTACACAGGGCGTAGAAAATTTGTTTTCACGAAGACGCGTCCTGTAGTTCTTATGTCCAGCGTTAAGGTACTAAAATCGTTTGAACCACGCGCCGTAGTCGAACGTATCTTGTACACAATAATTCAGTCGGCCCGAGATATGATTTAATGTGTTGGCAACTTTGCATAACAACTGCCAATCAGAATCCGTTGGAATTCGAATAGGTTGAAATTGTAAAGCTTTTGAAGGCACGTGAGTCTCCAATGTGTCTAGTATACAATTCGCAGACTGTTTGGGTTGATAGGGAAAGGGACTCAAACAAAAACCGACATCACATGAATTAGATCAAGGATTTTTTTCTACGTACAGGGTAGTCACGATTAACGATTTTAAATTTGTACTACCGATAGATCAAGGAATTTGAGAAATTGAGAATTTGAGAAACTTGAAAAATTAAAATTAGAATAAAAATGAATGAAATGAATTTCAAAATATGACTACAATTGATGTTAAAATAATATTTGAAGTCACTCCTTTCTAATGAGATGAAAGATGAAAAATACAAATATTTGAAAATGCCATTTAGCTTTTTATGTAACGAAAGTAACAATGGAAAATGCAAACTTATCATATTTAATTGGTCGCTGATACCTTTAATCATCTGTAAGTAACTGCATGTTAGGTGTTTTAAAGATGATAGGATCTATACGGTTCAACAAGGTAGGTATTATCGCCACACCCTTTTCTAGATCGATAGTTACTTGCTTTTCAATAAAAAGATTTGGTTGTCAGCTCACTTACTAATGAGATGCCTACTTCTCATTATTACGCCAGTTGGAGAATCAATACCACCAATGAAAACTTTTTGCTATGTATTTCTTTTTCTCCACCTAATTGGAATAAACAATTATATATTTCGTTCGATTTAAAACTAATATTATCGCGGAATTTATATATTTTACTGCACAACGGGCACTCACAATTAACGTTTTTTAATTGCCGATATTTCGAACCAGTTGCATGAGTCGTGGTCACGGCTAAACTCCGTGTTACTCGATTTTTTATTGATTCGATAACGATAATCGATTTTTATCGAAGTATAGAGTGTGACAAACATCAGTGTTTCTTAAATGTACATCAGTGGCAGTCAACATATTCTAAAAGCATTGTTTCTAGATACTATACATTTTGCACTGTTTGGATTGAGAGAAAGGGTCAGTGTTTGGTCTGGTTTGTTTTCAGGAGTACATGGTGTTTACGTCTGGGTGTAAATTACGAATATTTTCATGTCTGGCCTTGAACGAAGGTCTCTAGGGGGCTGCTAGTAATTATTCACTGCTTTTATTGATATTCCATTCTTATTTTGTTTTTGTATTTCTTATTTTGTTCGTTGTGATTAGGACTGCAGTTCCGCACGCGTAGAATTCATATTACGAATGTAGACGGTAGTCTACTCGCGTAGACTATCGTCCAATTACTATTTTAATTCCATAAGAATAGAATTTTGAAAATTTGTTATAATAAATCCACTTATAAGTCACTTCGAAGTAATATATCAACACAACAACACAAGAGTAATTTTACGACGGATTATGAGGGCGGCGGTGGTACTTCATTGCTCAACATATAGTTCTATTGCCTAATCGATATTAGAAAACAGAATGGCGATTGGCGATTGGCAGATAGTAAATTAGCAGATAACGTAGTGTTCGTTATGGATCTTGTTATGTGTACAGTTGTTAATATTCCGTTGAAAATCAATGAAAGTGATCGTGTCGAAACAAACGGATCCAGAGATAATCTCGGAGCCGTTACAAGTGAAGCAGCACTTAGTATCGTAGTTAGTCTATAAATAGCGGTCGGAATCCGACGCTCGCGTTACTCTCCCGTACATTATCTTAAATACGTTCGCATGTGACAATGCTGTCGGTGAGAATGCAACTCGACGCAATTTGTGGGCATTCCGGCGCAAATCGCCTTGGTACAGTTATTGCAACCAGAGCTGGAATTGGGACACTCCAGAGGTGGAGTATGCGGCTTTTTGATGATTTTATCGAGTATTTTTCATGAACGACTCCAGTATCTCTAATAGAAATTTGATAAACAACTTCCTTAATCTGTTTTGTGTCCCAGTGCTGAGTATAATTGAAAAAAATTTAACATTCAAAAATTCTTTATTCATCTCAAAGTTTCTTTATAAATAAGTCGCAAGGGCACCCCATACTGGATGAAAAATCTGTGTTACAGGGTAATCTCCATTACTATAACGGGTCTTTCTTCATTACTGAGACTGGTCTTTACTCTTCACCAATATTCATCATACTGATGTAATGTGTACCGGAGGACAATAATGTGTAGGACGGGTGACTGACCAAAACGCCTTTCAAAGGTTCCAAAGCTGCCAATAGGAACTGAGACAAGATTTAACATGCGCAACAGGCAAAGCACGCATGAAATTTACCACTCGCGGGCACCCATTCTATTCCGGACCACACGACCGCATGCCAAGATATATGCGATTCAATGATGAGCAATATCAACGTGATTTTTCTCCACAATACAAGTCTAAATTCAACTATTATGATCGTGAGTGCCGGCTCCTACCTCGTCCGTGAATAATAAATAATGGGGTTGTTGTTCATTTTTATCATCATAAATCAGAATCATCATATTGAAGGTCGCCTTTAGTTTTCGATTGAAAAACTATTGATGCAAATGGACTCTTTATTTAATAATTCGTCTCATAAATAGTTAGAATAATACGTACGCTAGAACGTAAGTAAGTAATCGGAATAGTTAAAAATCTTCAACTTAGTCTTTAACTAAAGCAGGTAATGACAGATATTTCTACTTAATATTATTATATTTTGAATAAACACATGATTATCTTTCCCTTTTTATTAAGTCCCTTCGAATCATTTATTTCCTTTGCTTTCTATTTTTTTGAGTTCATTACTCTCTTTAATGGTAATGAAGTAATCGTAAGGCACATATACTCGTAGGCTAGACATTTTTTCTCCTCACCTGAAATTACCCTAAATACTTATATTATATATTCTTTGTTAACATCTGTATTGATAACGCCATAGTCTCATCCCATAAACAATTTCAATGCGTATTAAATTTATTTTCGAATGGACGATAGATAATTTTATTGCGATGAATCACGAAATGGCAGGTATTTTTATAAAGAGATAGTGATCGTCGCCCACGCGCAATGTGATGGATCGGTGGCGACGTCGCGGATCAAACACATTTGGTCCAGCTAGTCGCTTCCTCGGTATACACTTTGTTGATTAATCTGTCACTCATGCACCTAATGTTCATGATCGCTTGGTACTTTTAATGATATTTTCATGTTTTATCTATATATATCTATGAGTATACAAAAAAACTACAGGTGCTTATGATTTTAAACTAATATTACCAGTATAATTGATTGTTTTCTGCACATAGAAGATTTATAAGAAAAATATTATTAGTGCTCTGTAATAAAGCAATCGAGCCCAAAAAAAATATTGTTTGATTTTTGTCTGTTAGTACGTTTATTTATGCGCGTTAATCTCAGAAACAGCTTAATTCATTTCAGTGCAGTTTTCATTAATAAATTGCAATAAGAATCGCTTAATATTTAGTGTTTGTGTCGTTTGAATCGGTCTCTAAATAAAAACGTTACATCAGTTTTAAAGCTACGGATGAGGGTCCATGAAATCTTATTGCTTTTAAAAATCTGGAAATATCCAAAAATTTAAGCTCATGTGAACGAAATCGGCAACAGCGCATAAAACACAGTATACAACAAAGTCTCCCGTCGCGTTTGTCTGTCTGTTCATGATAAAATTAAAAAGTACTGGATGAATTTTCTCACAGTTTTCAACAAATAGTGATTGCTGAGGCTTTGGTGCATAATAAGTTGAAGTTTTTTGTTGAAAATAGGGCGAAAAATCAAATAGTTATTCAATATATAAATTCAGTCGTTGTTCGAAAAATATATTAGTTTTTGCAACTAGGTAATTACTGGATGGATGTATGAAAGAAAAATAATGTAAGTAAATGTAAACTTTATTACCCGAGCGAAGCGGGGCGGAGTCGCTTGTTTAAATTAAAGTGTATTCGTCGTGGACGAGTTTAAGTGGGTTTACAATGAAGGTAGGTGTTGATTAACATGTGAATTGGAATTCTGTTTCGTAATCGAAATAATATAGTTGTTATTGTCAACAAGTCTGGATTGGTCATAGATTTAGAATTTTATCTCTATATTCAAGATTGGAGTTTAGGAAAGAAATAAGGGATTAATAATAAAAGTTGCTTGCGTAATCTTTGTATTACAAAGACGTAATTGGTTTCCAGTCGGGGTAAGATTTATTGATGTAATTTTTTTTTGTAATTAGATAACTATAAAAATACAACTTTGAACAGGCCTCAAATCCTATTTAAAATTTACGTAGGTGCGGTGTTATTGTGGCGACTTTCCGCTACTTATCAAAAGATGGCGCCACACGTATCCTGACACACGCTATCGAAGTACTCTAAAATATCTTGCATATACATATACAAACTCCGAAATTAGCCTATCGGACGAAGGTGACTTTTATTGACTAAAACATCCTGTTCTTGCTCAGCCCTTAAGTTCCTGCGGCCGCGGGGCCCGGAATGGACTACCGCGTGTCAGAAAATAATTCGCTACTCATTTATAGGAAACATATGAACAATTTCTGTGAACCGTCCTATCGCTAACAATTCTGCCAAGTTTCTCACGGTTGATTCCCACATACGATAAATGTTTTGATACTTGTCCGTCTTTCATCTCACACTCGGCTCAATGTTGATGGTACCACACATCGGTAAACTTCTCAATATCAGGCCTTTAGGTCGAATCAAATGTCCAAGGAACAACCTTTATTTAAGC
>DWON01010587.1:0-10684 GCA_018251015.1 Phocides pigmalion okeechobee
GAACCAAATCGCTGCTTTACCTCCCTTAGGTGTAATATTTACGAAATCCCTTTCTTAACATTTATGCTATATAAAGAAGCAATCAGCATGTTGAAAATGTTGATCTCTTGGAGTCAGTCACCTTTCTCATTCATGAACTTAGATTTTCATTGATAATTAATTCAAGTTTATTATATTTATATTTCGATGTATTATACCTGTAAAATTTTGCACATACTTAATAACATTATTTATCTACCATAAACATTAATGGCTGCGCCTGGTAATTGAAGTTTAATGTATTTTGAGTTATGAGTAATATTTATTATTATTGCATGTGGGGACATTGTCTTATAATGAATATTTAGTAGTACATAAAATATATATGACTTATAATACACTTAAAATATATTATATTTGGTTGTAAATATTGTCACAAATGTGCCATAACTATTTATCTCTATTATCTCAATACTGGATTCGTTTCCTCTCACTTCTCTGTTAGTTGTCCCTTGGACTGTATGCCCATATGATTTTAATTGAAGGTTGATAATGTTTTTGCATGGTGGACTCAGACTATGGCTTTCAGGTAGCTTATTAGACAATTAGATATTAAAGTGCTTAAAGACCGATATAAAATTTAAGAAAATAGATTAAATAAATAGTGATCAAATAAAAAAAGTCTGTTGCATACATTAAGAAACCATAGGTATTTCAATTCTGAATCGCCGTATAAGAGATTTTACTATAAAAATACTTCTGTACTATAGAATCTAGATTGTATTACATGTGGAAAAATTATGTAAAACAGGAAATTTTATAATATTCAATACAGAGTGGAGTTAACAATGCTAAATATGTTTTTGTTATTTATTAGTTGACTTTAATTTACGCTATCTTCTCATGAAGTTGAGCTTCCAAGGCAGTATAATTTTTTACAATAGAACTCAAGCAATAAAATAATAATATACTATATCCATGTTATATGTAATATATCCTTGTTATAGGTATGAGGATACAATTAATTGAAGACCATCTATTTTTAGTTTATTATTCAGTATGAAGCCATAAGGAAATCACTGTATAACTTCAAATAATGACCTCTTATGATTAAGAAAAAAAGAAATACAATCCTTTCAGTGTTAAACAAACATGTAGATTTACCCACACACACATAGGCGTAGTATAATGATAAGTGACAGACATCTAAAACTACAGTAAAATATGCATTGAGTTTTTTATATTTCAATACTCGTATGTAACTACAACAACTGTAAATTTTACCTATCATTAACTCTTATTATCTCTGTAACGTGAGTTTTTAGAATATCATATTAAATAACATTTCCTCCATGTTAAGTGTGCATACGTTTCATTGTTCGCTACTGGCGTATAAAAACCAAGGTAGACACTAAATGCTATGATAATTTCCTCGTACTATTTATATGAAATGTTTCTTCCAGGACAACTTTCTACCACCGTCGCAACGCAACAACTACGCGTGCGAGAAGGACCCCACCGGGCCGTTGAACCGCAAGAAGCTGATCGAGCACATCAACAAGCAGGCGCTCGAGACGCCCGACCGGCCCGAGGTTAAGCCCTACGTGGCTGGCGTTATCCGGGGAAAGAAGGTAATCGATTGAATGCTTACAAAACCTTTTTTATTATTATGGTATCGCGCATTTTGCGTATTCATTCACGTGACACATCCATCTGTCAAAATAGTTTTTTTATATTTTATTTATATTAGTCTGTATTCTAGACATTTTTTTGTTTGAGTATAAAATAATACATAATTAGCAGATGTCTGAAATTTGAACAAAACAATGGGACCTAGTATCTATAAAAATGGTTATTAAGGGATGTGAAAAAGAGGTGTAAATATGAGATTTAAATTACGGGCATATAGATGCATCAAACAATAGTGATCATAATATTTGTATGTGATGTATAAATATTTGTTCTTTAATCTTAAAATTTGCATACGTAACCTTGTTCGACAACTATTTTCACTTTTTATCAAACAAAAGTTTTGCAAGTTCAACATAAAATTTGTTTGAACCTTGAGAATAGTATTTCGTAACGGTATTTAGGAAACCCACTTTTTATTTGGAAAGTATGATATTAATGTTATTCTCGACTGGTAAATCATTTGAATGTTAGGCAAACCGTTTTCGTGTTTGCGAAAACATGAATTTGTTACCCAATACAACAGTTTCGTGCCATGATACAAATTTGAATATTTATTTTAAATTATGCAATATATTAATTCAAAGTAACTTAAGTTGCGATTTTCCCGCGGAGTATACTGTTAGATGTTTTTATATTATATATTATATATTATTGAGAAACTCATGATTTTAATGCCAATGTTGACTTTGCTAAATCCTCAATGAACACCACTTATGCCACCTACGAACGGAAGTGAAATTGTTTGCACGACTCTCTTTGCTTGAATTCGATTATAATTTGATAGGTCTATTACGCCAGAAACCTTCGCGGGAGTATACTCGATAACTTCCTAACGTTTCATGACGATTGAATGATGTATAGAAGATAAAAAGATATACATTAATTTCTACGTATAATAATATAGATAACGTTTCTCCTTGGGCGTCTAGGATTGCTCTCATAACGATTGTTCACATTAAAGACAAAAGATTATATTCTGTAAAAGAAACCCGTGCCTAGACTCAATTAGTTCAAAGTGAGTCTCTTTACTTTCATTTGAAACTCAAATATATTTATCACTTTCTGAAAGGTGGTAGAGCCGTTAGAGCTCGTCCGGTACCACCGCCACCCTCATAACCCGCCATAAAGCAAAATGTTCTCAAGAGTAGGAACGCATCCGCGTCTATCCTTAAATAGTACTTCTGTTCTATTTGAGATTGGACGTGGTTGTCCATGGGCTGCAGTAACCACTTAACATCAGGTGGCCTGCAGCCCGTTTCTTACTCTTTCACAATAATAAAAAAAAACTTTCTATAATAATGAGTGAGTAGTAATTGCAATAATTAATATATCCCTATAATATGTACAAAGTAATAAACAAATCAAAAACGACTGAAAACAACAACGATTAAGTTTTTATTTATATGGTAGATACATGACATTGGACTTGTATGTCATTTCCACCTATTACAGAGGGATACAACTATTAAATGTTATATATAAGCTTGTAACAGGGGAACATAATAGCAGGGAAGTGGTTATGACTCATAAGGGGATTTACCGGAAACGGCTCTAGTGGCTCGATCCCTTAACCCTTCACTAATAAGAGCTAAACAATTGATCAATTAAATGCGTTTCCTGTCTTTCTCAACATCCATCAGTGCTACGAATGTTAGAAAGTGACAGAAACGTTGAGTGGCCAACCATATGTTTTAACTCTTTTTTAGTAAAATGCTTAGTATTTACATAGTAAGTATTTTGACTAAACTGTGGTTATTTTGTTATACGAGTTTATAATGTATCAGCTATGTGACATTGATTTGGGACAAATAGTTCTGGATTTAGCAGTACGTGACATTCAATGCGAACGTTTATCAGTGGTAGAACTGTAGTTTGATTTATGAGGTATATCTGCGTCCATGGTAGTTCCCTAAGACGCCATTATTGCGTATTGGAGAGTATACTTACGTATTGGGCGTAGCGTGTTATCTTTTTAAGGGGTTTTGATATCTTTGTTATCGGAGTCCAAAACTCTATAAACGTACAAATAATAATTTTCCCCCATTCATTTGGAAGGTAGACGAAATCTTAAACGCTTATCTAATTTTATGGTTGTTCGAAACCCCTGACCACCCTCTTTATATATATGGTCATGATTAGAAATACAGTTAATAAAATAAACACAAGGACACGCGGTATATACGCGGACGAAGACGCAGTTAGAAGGGAGTAAGTAGAAGTACGTGAACAGTACATAAAAGTAGTACATAAAGAGAAGCGGTCGTATTAAATGACGATAATTGTTGTAATTAGTTATGTAATTGATATGTACCATCGTATATCAAGGCTCTCGTTTGCGCCAACCGTTTCATTACTACGTTATTTATACAGATGTCCCAGGTTCGGGGTCAAAGGAAATACGTATTTTACATGAATATGAATGTAACAAATTTAATAAAATTATGTTTCCGCTAGCTTTGTTGTTGTAAGACGTAGTATTAATGTTGATATTCATAACGCGCTATTATTTTCATGTAAATGTGATGTTTGAAGTTTTATGTACTGTTCAAAATTTCGGCGTCAATCACTCACTATAAAAATCTCTAAATATTATAGAACTAAGTCCCACATCGCGTCTGTCTGTCTGTTAATGATAAACTCAAAAAGTACTGGACGGATTTTCTCTCAGTTAACAAAAGGTAGATTGATTTCTGAGGAAGTTTTTGGTGCATAATAAGTTAAGTTTTTTTTGTAAATTGGCCGAGAAATTCGTTAAATTCAATAAAGTAATTCTGTCGTCGTTCGAAATAGATGTTTCCAATTGTTAGTATTTGCAACTAGGTAATGACTGGATGCATGTATGAAAGAAAAATAATGTAAGTAAATATAAACTATTTATTGATTACCTGAGCGAAGCTGGGCCGGGTCGCTAGTTATATATAAAGGAGTAAGGTGACTCACAGTCACAGAGATCAATGGACCGTCGACCTAGAACCTACCTACAATTATGATATTTTATACATAGGTTCCTTATATAACGTAAATGATCTATAAGAAACACATTTTAAGAAATCCAACTCAAAAGGGGTGTATATGTATTTTCTTGTGTTTCGGTTGGAGAGGAACAGTTTACCGGTTGCATTCAAAAGCGAGACAACTTAGTCCTCAGAAGTAGCAACGCATCTGGTTCAGCATTCAGTAGTCAGTCCAAAGTTTGCATGTAGACGTCCATAAGCTTCAGTAATCACTTAACATCAGATGGCCTGCTGTTCATTCGACGTGACCAGTCGGAGTGATAGCCTTAGACATGATTTTTTCATTATGACTTTATCTGTCTCATATGAGATAAATACAAATAATAAAACCGTAACTAAGAAAACTTGTAGGATCAGATAGGTATAATAAGGATAATAATTCTAGCGTATCTTTATATGGTATAAAATAAAGTTGCTTCCTGCCGTCTGTACGGTTACATCTTTCAAACTGTGCAACAGTTTGTAATTCGATTTTCATCAATAGACAGGGCGATTTAAGATTTGAGATTTATAGGTAATACATACATATTGTAGTACAGAAAAGTCGAGAATGTCAAAGATTTGTAATGTGATGTCGTAAAAGTACAGCTTAGACTAGTGCGTCTAAATTAATTGGATAATTTGATTTGCAGTGGATTCCACCACCGGTTCCCGAGAAGGTGCGCGACGCGGAGGAGCAGATCGCCATCGACCTGGGCGACGAGTATGAGCAGGCGCTCACCTCCGCCACCCAGGAGGAGATCATCGATCTCGCTGGTCAGTAACTGTTTGTTTTAATAAAAATAAACTTTGAAGCGAGGCGACCATCTTAGTCCTCAGGAGTAGCAACGTATCTATGTACGTTCGAGCTCAGATAGGGTCTGTCGTGTTTGTGGTTGTGTATGGATGTATATAGGTTGCGACTACTTAAAATCAGGTGGATTGCATGCTCGTTTGCTACTCTTCTCACATGCAAAAATCTACTACAATCTTAATGTATATAATGAAGGAAGTAGCAAATGTGCTTGGATTCTAACTGGGTGTAGGTGGTCATCGTTGCCCATGGACATCTGAAATCGATTTCAATAAACTTAAAATCATGTTTATATCGAGGGAAGTAGCAAAACGTGTTTGGACTTCACCCCATCTCCACTCCATCTCCGACTCACAGAATCAACCTCAAACATAATTGAAGTGCTTGCGGAGGTCCGCCACACGCATTGCTACCCTTTAGGGTAACCTTCATGGGCAAAGTTAAAGCACCTTGTGTAGATGTATTTTTTACCGTATATTTAACGAATTTTATTATAAGAACAAAGCACCATTTAACAGTGATCTTTCTAAATCGAGTCTGAGTTGATTCAGATACAAACTTTTTTGGCGAATACATAGCTTGAAAAAGTTTTTATCATATTGCGACAATCTTACGATTTTCATATATTTTCTTCCTATACAACACAATACAATATACTTTATTGTATAAAATAGAAGACAAACATTTACATATTCAGAAACTCATTACAAAAATTATGAGTAACATGACTCCGACCGAAAAAAAGAGAAGCAAGCAAAAGAGGCGCCATGAGCAATTCCACAGAGGAACTAACATTGTTTCTAAAACCGTTAGCATCATGTTGATTGATGTGTACATTCTGCCAAGAAAAGTGACGCGTCCTTAGGAGTGAAGTCTGTTAGCCTCTTTAAAGGAATGTGTTTTTAACCACCCTTTGTCTACCGCACCATTTGCCAAAGCTTGAGATTTTTGTCGGTCCGTAGTTCAGTTTACATGTTCATTCCACGTACGTGTAATATTTGGAACGAGATTACTCCTGGTAATCATTGAACCCTGTGACATAAGGTTCTTTAAAAAAATGTGCAGAGAGCTCTTTTCCAAAGCTGGTGATGCATTGGCGACGTCTCTGGTGTTGTAAATGTCCATATCGTCCGTGCTTGCTTTCCATCAAGTGGCCCATCTGCTAATTTATATATTAAAGTATATGCAGCAGAAATTTGTGAGGTGGAAAAACATCGTCAATTTGACTGGACATTACCAGACAAGATTTTATCAGGTAGCCCGTCTTTTCGTTAGGATAATTTAATAATAAAAAAAACCAGCGCCTAATTTGGAAGGCAATCGCTAATTTGACTGAAGACAAAATTCTTAAAAAATGTTTAGATAACAACGAAAAGAATGCTCTAATCTCTTGCAAGAATTATTTTCTGATGTCGTTGTTAAGTTAGTATTTTGTCGCGGGAACACTGTCCTTTGTAACGAGCAATGTTGGCGGCATTTGTGAGTATTTGGCGCGCGTCCAGTATTATCTACCGGATGCTTTACTCTTGACATTCAGAACAATTTTTATATACCCAGTTGCCATTATCGAGCCTGTTTATATTTGTTGGAATCAAAATGTTTATGTAATATTTATTTTATATTTAGGTCAAGTATAAATTGTTTTTCAATAGCCAAATGTATTCTTAGATTTAATGTTTTACGATATTTTATTCGATAATATTTTTAGATCACTATTTTTTTTAACGTAGACAACAAACCACTATATATCCTTTATTGAAAATGGGCTAGTCGCGGGAAAATTTATGGGCGTGAGCGTATTTAAAGTGGATGCAATGTTACCGAGTTTCAATGAGAGAAAGGAATGTTTAAGGGAGACACGATTTTTGATACCAAAAATAACTTTGCGCAGTCTTTTGGATACGATTATATGAATGAGATTTTAATGATGTACAATAACCACATATATTGAAGTATTTTTAAAGATTAATAAAAAAAATATGATAATACGGGAATTTCGAGACTTACCTCAAAGCAAATTCCTCATCGCAATTTGGTTTCTATTGGAAATCATAAATAATTTACATATTTCCTCTGTTGTCTCAGCGACAGGAAGAGGATCTTGATTTTCAACACTCGTCTACTCGTCTATTCGCAGTCTGCTCTTTTTTCTTGACTTTGTTGATAGCAATTCTTGACATTGTCGAAGTCCTTATCTGACCCTTCAAATCTGGTGTGTCTCTCTTGGTTTCCTAAAAGAACAAGAATAGATATATTATTTATTCTTCCATTCTTCCTTATTCCTCAGTTATTGCATTCTTTAATATTGGTGATATTAAATGGATTTCAACAAATTTATTTTATGTAATTTTATATGTTGTTTCTTGTTTGTATATTTATGTATTGTTTTCCATTGATTGCAGCTATCCTCGGCTTCCACTCCATGATGAATCAAGCCCAGTACCACGCCTCTCTGTTGAACAAAGGACAACCTGTCGGCCTCGGTTGGGACGGTATCACAAAAGCCACTAAACCCAAGGTAATGGTCTTCTATTAATCATTATGTCTAAATATATGTTACTCATCGCTATAAATTACTATGGCACTTATAGTCGTTAAGATTTCGACTTCTCAAGCCATGGATTTTTCAAAGTTTTGGTTGTATATGGTAAGATGCCTAACACAGGGAATGCGGGGTTAAAACTACCTAATTAGTACTAAATAGAATTATTATTTTCCTTCTAAACCATAAACTATACCTATTTTGACAGTAATATTCACAGTTACGACGATGTCTTTATATTGTCATTTGACATCATTTGACTTTGACATTATGACGCCATATTTGTTTACGAAATATTTCAAGTAGATACAAATAGAGCATATTCTTTAGAAAGCTCCTATATATGCCTGTAAATATCCAATAAAATATATAAATTATATTTAAACTTTCACTGAGAAGGGAATTGTTGAACATACCTTTCATTAATTTGGCAAGCATTCGAGCGAGGCATACAAGTGCATGCCTCGTCACTATTTCATTTGTGACTATTTTCGTCACCCGTAAATTATCTACATAACTGTTTTGAGCCATTCATAAATTTTAATATAATAATATTCAGCTGTATATACTGTGAATATAAATGAGCACAATATGTATTTAATGGCTAGATAACCAGCAATCAACACTCGACTAGAGTGGTAAACTATATCCTCCCCTTTCTCTTATGCTGAGAGGAGACTCAGCCTCAGCAGTGAGTCGTCAAGGAGTTGATCATAATCGAAATAAATGGATATTAAAATATTAACAATGTAACAACGTTTTTCGTTATATTTTTTGAAGCATTCTATCCGAGCCCATAGCATAAGTGTTGACTTCAAATAAGACATCTGTTTTTTATGGAGTTGGTCGCAGAAATTTATTGGCTGCAGAGATCAATTAAAACCACGTGGGCTGCATGCTCTTGTGCCATACATTAATGAGATAATGGATTAATTGTGTAATTGAATCTTTACATGTTTCATGTAAATAATATTTGTCCAGTTTTTTATTATGAAGCTATTAATAATTTCGTTTGTCACAAAGACTTCAAAAAAACATTATATACAATAAATATTCCGTTATGTATTTCATTATCTGGCGAAAAAGAAATTGAATAAAAGGACTGACTGTTTTTGAGAAAACGTTAGTAATTGAAAATAACTCAGGTCTTATGTGCAGGGTGATGTCGTTCATCAGACTGCTGCTAATCAATTATGAAGTGCGAATTTTGTTTCTCACGTATATTCCTAATGAATGTTATTTCAGGTGTTCCCCATGGACCCGCCTAACGACACAGATCCCGAGGAAACCATCAACAGGGTTAAGGAAAATGACCAGAAGTTTACTGATCTCAATTGGAATAATATTAAGGTATACTTTGCCATATTATTAAAGTTATTTAATTGTACATGAATTATAAGATAGAAATTGATGTAATCGATGGTAGAGACAATGTTAGCAAGAAACATGACTATAACATTACAGTGATTTCTTGATAAACAACAACAAAGCAGGAATTTGTTTAACTTAAAAGGTTCATATGTATATTAGAAATTAATTGTCATTTGCTGTAATGGTGAAGAAAAGCATCATGTGGCAATATCCATGTCCTAGAGTTTTCTGTTAACATTTGAAAATTTGGAGAAGTCCACCATTTAGAACTTGGCAGGCGGTGGGCTATGCCATAACCCTTCTCGTTCTGAGTGGAGTCCTGTACCTAACAGACTGAAGTTTCATGGAAAGTAGTAATTAGATCTGTTGCTAAGAGGACTAAGATTGACGCCTTGCTCGGTATAGCCGACAACCGTAACTCTCCAATCGAACACAAACTTCAAGGTTACCTAATTTGACCGCGTGACGTTGCAGAACATAAGCGACGAGAAGTTCGAGAAGCTGTTCGAGGCGCTGAAGACGAACACGCACCTGGAGGTGCTGTCGCTGGTGAACGTGGGGCTGAACGACCGCACGGCGCAGCTGCTGGCCGACGCGCTGGAGGCCAACTCGGCGCTGCGCGTCGTCAACGTCGAGACCAACTTCATCAGCCCCGCCGGCGTGCTGCAGCTCGTGCGCGCGCTGCTCGCCACCACCAGCGTCGAGGAGTTCCGCGCCTCCAACCAGGTTTGTGGCTGTTGCTCAATGCTCCATATGTTATACCCAGTGCCCAGTATCCAAAAACCTAGATCTCAGAGTCTATTACCCTGTGACCAGGACGCAATGCAGTGGGTATGCATGTTGTTTGTTATCACCATCGTTTTCTGCGTTTACAACCAAGTAAATCTATTGCTCTATACAGCAAAATGTATATAGAGAAATAGACCTGGACATGGAAGAGTTTGACTGGCAAGGTACCACCACCATTTCTAAAGCAAAGTATCAATTATTTTGATTAACAGGTGTGGTTGTTTGTAGGTTTGCTTACATTTGAACAATTTACCATTTTACTCTTCTAGAAGGGTAACAAATCTGCGATCAACTTCATCAGAGACAACAGGTTTTATATGTTGTTGGGTAGAGAAGTCTGTGGACGGCAATAACTTACTATTAGGTTGCGGCATGTTCTTTGGTACTTTTAATAAAAATCATGTATATATTGAGTTATTTTTTTTTATTGTGAAAAAGAAACGGGCATGCAGGCCACCTGATGTTAAGTGGTCACTGCAGTCCATGGACAACCATGTCCAATCT
>DWON01010588.1:0-10684 GCA_018251015.1 Phocides pigmalion okeechobee
AATGTTGCCAGTTTTCTGGGAAATCATCCCAAGGACAGTAATGTGGACGAAGCATTTTATTTTTAAGTTTGTTTTTTTTTTTGTTATAATAATTATGTTTTAAATTCTGGTTTTTATAATTTATGACTGAGATAGGTCCCTATGTCAAAGTTATGTTATTGCCACGCATAACATGGTCAACCTCAAGGCCTCTTTCAATATTAGGAGACACTTGTGCTGAGCAGTAGGACATAAAAAGAGTTGCAGTCCTAATTTCTATTCCCATAACTTTGAAAAGGTTTTTGAAAAACTCTTTTTGACAAATTATAATGATCCATGTGTAAAATAGGAAACCATAGTTCATAAGACTTTAATTAAAAAAATGTTTGGAATATGGAAAAAAAATGTTTTGCTTCTGTCAAAATTGTGAAAATACGGTAAAAAATCTGATTTCATCTAAATTTGTCAATACTGCCGTTTGTTTGTTATTACACGTTGGTACACGTACACAATTTCAAACAAATAATACTAGCTATATCACGTAGTACCTATAGAAGGATGTGTTAGCCCTATAATATGATATCTGATATACTTTTAGTGCGCTGCAGCCATCTCTGTTCCACTCGCGTCACTCGCTATAATCGGAGTAGGTTCGTCTAATTACGAGTGGAGCTGCGGAATGTGGACAGGAATGGCGTTTCAACCGCTCCCACCGAATTCTTTGAGAGCGTTTGACAGGAGAGGAGGGTGCTTCATGACTTTGATGCCGTTAGCCAACGCCTTAGTCTTTGCAATTTCGAAAAAAAAGGTTTATTTTTCTCAACAAATAACTATCTACTTTGCAATATACCTTGTAAAGTAGGTATTTCTACAATTAGACCCATCAATGAAAGTCCTTGAACCGAGCGATATTTTTATCAAATTCATTCACTTGTTTATTTACAAATGATACAGACATTAAGTGGTGTGTACGGAGTAAAATAGCAGTATTAAATTACATTTAAAATATGACTTTCGATAGTAAAAAGAAGGAAAATATAATGATTGAAAAGATTTAATGAATTACTATAAATATCTGATATACACTTATAATTCAATACATACTGTATACAACAGAAACGTATTATATAAAAGAATACGAAAATAGCAAACAAAATAGTATTATAAAAAATAGCGTTGCTGGCTTTGGGTAGGACCCAGGATGCTGGCAAAATTTTCTCTAAAATAAGGTTGAGGAAACCAGACACGCGTCATCCACCTGATGTATTATTATGGTATATTTAATACTTCTAATAATCTGATTTAAAATAACATAAATAAAATTTACAATAAGCGTTGAAATTGTATTTCGATAAAAGTAAATTCAATTCTATAACTTCCACTCAAAACGTTTTCTTGCACTTTTCATTTATTTCCGCGAATCGTGAAGCACCGCTCTTTCTTGTTTCTCGTAGATTTAAAGACATTACTATTAAACAAAAACCTTTGTATATAGTTTATGTAACAAACAGATAAATAACTATGAACGTATTAAGTAATTTTTCATCCACTACTCTAAAAATCCACTGCTGGATTTTGAGCTGCTTAAGAGTTACAGTATTTCGTAGGCAATCGTTTTTTTATACATAGGTAAATTAACAAACGAGCATGCAGCCCCGATATTAATGGTCTGTGTAGTTCTTGTCGGTTAGCTTTCAAACTCAAACATTAGTAAATTCCTGCCTGATATCGTATATACATGCAGTTCTAATCCTGAGGACTAAGATGGTCGTTTGGCTTGTAAGTATAGTCGACAACCGTGTTTCTTAAACCTAAACACAATTGCTTTGCAGCGGATGCTGAGGGCGACGGTGATACTTTCCCGGTAGCCCTGGAGTTCTATCACCTTTCAAATAACTTTGTAGAGAGACACCGTTGCGTAGTCTTGAAATCCCTGTTTTTGCGGAAGTTTCCTATCTGAAACCACTGGAGCCGGATGAATGGTTACCACTCTGAGTTGACGTCACATTATTAATATATTAAAATATCCCCTTCATTTTAATTTTCGTTTTCACATTTTACTAAATTCAAATTCAAATTCAAATATTTTATTTCTTTGTAAGGTATTTACATACAGTACAGTACATCGGTACATCGGCTTTTACCGGCTGTTAGCTATGGTAGACCGGGAGAAAAAAGCCGGCGGAAAAAAATACTCTCGGCACTAACATAACTTTAGAAAGATGGTGACCACACGAGACAGCTAATCGTGTCTGTAAGAATCTTTCCACTGTCATCTGTACACAATTTTGAGTAAATAAAACTGTTACATGGGAAATAGAAGTAGCCCGATGAGGTAGGCTCAGTCCCAGGCTTTGTTATCATTTAAATGGTCCTTAATGTCATAATAAGTGTTTCGGCATAGGACCTGTTTTACAGTTTTCTTGAATTTATGCAAAGGCAGGGATTGAACCTCGTCTGGAATTTTATTATAGAATTTCACAGACCTGCCGATAAAAGAATGGCTTAAATGATCGTCTTAATCTTATATTTCATTTTCATATTTCGTTATATGCACCGCCATTGTTTTTCCAGCTCCCGCCATTTTTATACTTTTTTATTAAATCACATCTTCTCTGTGGCCAGTGTTATAAGTCATCATATTATCGTAAAGATAATAAGGTGTTTAGTGTATTAAATTCAACATTTTAACGAATTAAATAAAAGTCATTATTTTATTATGTTTATATAATTCATGTTAAAATAACATAGTCACATTATAGTACAATATTTAATTATGACATCGTAAAACGACGTAATATCAACATCGTAACCTTATAATGTGAACTCGATAACAACCTTCACTATAGGTTAAATAGTCGCACGAGTGGATCAGGGCGCTAGCGGCATCCGTTACCTGTCTGTTATATAAATATAATTGAAACACGTGGGCGTCGGTTGGCATTTTGCTGAGTTGACTGTAATTAGATCTGGCGTCGGCGTATTGAAAATTATATATCAAGTTAAGTAAAACCGAGGCGTCCGATCTCGGATGGGCGCGATGGCTATTTTTATGAATGCTTCTGTGTTTCCGAAACGTGTCACAAAGCGTATAGGTCAAAACATTAATTTACGTTAGACTAGTAGCAAGCATACATGCAGGCTACTGGATGTTCAATCCAATCCAATCTTTGAAGTCCTATCGGAGTTCATAAGTACTTTTGTTGTCAGGACGGGTGGTGGTACTCTTTTTCACCCGGGGGGGCCCCCCCGCCGCTACCATGAGGCGAGCATTTAAGTGCCCAGGACAGTACATCTTACTAGCTCAGGGCATGAATCTTATTTAAAATGTATGTGGATGTCCACGGGCTGCAGCGTCTACATACAGTTGACCTGCACGCTTGTTTCCTACTATTCTCAAATTAAAAAATCCTGCTGTCTAAGGTAGGTCGCTATGCGTGTAAGTATAGCGACCTACCTGAATGCTTTACGGCGGATTAAAAGAACGGGACGTAACACCCTCGGTTGGACAATAGTTTTAGTGCCAATGTCCAATTGTCAATTGCCTATTTTTAATAGCTTGACAATAACGATTTAATAGGAATAGGCAGTGAGAGCGCTCACAACACTACACTGTCATATTCTACTATACACATACATATGCATACATAGTATGCATTCAGAGCATGTTATAATCCTCGACAAGTTTACTAGCAAAATGACAAACTTGTATAGGAACGTATAGCGACACAACTTGCATGAATAATCTTATGAAACGAACTCTGTATTCCGGAAGCGTCGTAAGTAATTAGCATCTGTGATCAACTTCAAATAGGTTTTTGACTATTTGGACTTGAAGGGAGGATTCCATATGTTGTGGTGACCACTTAAGTATTAAGTGGAGTACTCGTGTACATCATAGTAGCAACTGCCCGCGCAACGATCGATTTTATGAAAATTCGTCTAAAAACTTCTTTTTCACCCTCTTAGGGCTACAATTTTCGAAATTTCTTTCTTAGTGCTCATTAATCAAACAAATTGTTTTCCTAACTAAAAAAAAAATAATTTCCTCGTAGTAAATTTTAAATATTTATTTTAACCTCTAAAAGTTGTATTTGCAACGAAATGTAGCCTATATTCGTGTAAATCCTAATTTATTTCTGCTTAAAATTCAACAAAATCGGTTAAACCCTTTTAACAAAAAACGGAACGTACCTACATACAAACACTAAACGCCTGTCATTCGCATTTATAATATTAGTATGATAAAAAGAGACATTTACAGTCATTGCTTATATACAACCGTACGCCCACTACAATTAATTCAATGACGCCCCCGGGTTTGAGTTCCAATGACATTTTCCGGCAGATTTGCGCCCAAAAAGTAAGCAATTTATCAAATGAATATTAAGTAAAATACAATACTGTTAAGGTCTCCCATTCAGAGGTTACGACCAAATTTAGACAGTCTTTTAAGAGTTCAAATCTGTACCATTTCGGTATAATTTCTATGTGCTTTGTGAGGCTTGTAATCATATAAAATGTCGGGGTAAAAGCTATAAAGTGAATTAATAATTAATTTTACTTTATACTAATGTAAGTAATAGTTGAAACAAAAACGACAATTTACTTTGGGTTTTCGCCCACTCTTCTCTAAAACGAGACACCTTACGAGTCGGTGGTAGTTTATTGACGTTCAAAAAGAGTTCTGTAAAGAATCTACTTTGAATAAAAATATTTGAATTTTGATTTTGAATTACTAGCAAGCATTTCCAAATATTTTTTATCTACCATAAAATATTAATTAAAAATTACTTTATGCTAAAATATTATTTATTATAGTAATATATATAGTACTTACATTTTTTTAAAATATCGTACAAATTCGGTAAAATAAAACATAGTGAAAGTCGTTGTAATGTTGTAAAATTATTCTTATAATATCTTATGTACCTACACTATGGCACTTAATGTTTCCTATACTTGGAACCTCACGCTAGGACGCTCAATATCATGGGTGCCATACACATAAAGACAAGCAAAAAAACACCAAGACGCAGAATGTAAATTGAATATTATCATTTATATAACTGCTTTGCCGAAAATAAACCTTAAAACCTATTATGTATCTTACCAAGGGATTCATTAATAATTTCCAATTTAATACTTGTTTAGCAAAGAATAATGAAAATCTAGATCTAACTACGAAGGTTCTACGAAGCGCAAATGGTCCACATCGTTGCGCCAATGCATTTTAACGTCGAATGTCGAATTTAAAGTAAACTTGATAAGCAAAGTGTGTAATATGTTTGCAAATTTATGTGCATTTGTTCCTAGCAAATTAACATATCAAAAAGTATAAAGTTTTTATGACTGGGCAATCCTTTTGCTTTGCACGTTTAAGTACCTAAAATGTACATAATATATACAAAAAATATATTTTTCCATCAGTCTCTCCTTGGTTTAGGTGTTATATTTAAATAAAAAATGTCCAAAGTAGCAATTCTTTCCTCTAAATATTACCTGAAAATGTAAGTATCTATAAGAACAGAAAACTTTTTTGACAAAAACAGAAACTTTCCGATCGAACGCTATTACAACATTTTATAGAGTAATCTCTATCGACGTGCGCCTAATAACTAGGTTTCGTACGGTCGTTTCAGTTGGCAAGCAGTGTGGCGTACAAGTCGAAAAATAGCTAAACACCCTTTTCATATCTAGACGCCCCAAAAGTGCATCATCGGCGTTGCTAATTTCGAAGATGTTACGGCATCGGGCACGAACGGGCGCTGCAGTGCGGGACTGAGGCCCCGGCGGGGCGGGGGCGCGGGGGCGGCGCGGCGCGGGGAGGGCCGCGACCCGGTCACGAGTCACGAGTCGCAAGCCGACAGCGCGGCCGCGGCGCAAGCCTGCGGTGCGCGCCGCCCGCCTCACATCCTAACCTCTAATTAAAAAACGTGTTAAATCTAATTTTTCTTAACCGCATTCCAAGATATCAATACATAAATAATGCGATATCCCCAGGGTGCTCGCGTAGTCTTAGCGGGCGGAGCGTTAACAGATCGTAAGGCCAGTGTACACACAGCGAGGTCGGTTGTACGCTGTGTTAAATTGTGCATTTGTTTCACGATTGTGTGTTTAAACAATAGTGTCGTTGTACTGTGGCAACCACTGTATTACGGAATAGGTCGCTTTTCACGAATATTTTTGAAACTTTTCATTCATTTGTGGAAGATTTTAGTACTTTTTTAGTATATATATTATTCAATAAACAAATCTTATTGATATAACTACATATTAATTAATTCTTAAGCCAAACAATATATAGTTTCGATATTTCTTTAGCTATTGTTGCAATATGTATGAATAACAACTTATTAAAATATTTAACTACACTTACTTAATGTTAACGTTGCAGATCTTTTATCTACAAACATAGGAATCGTTTCGTCCGTGTGTTTCTGTGCGTGACTTGTATACGTACCGGGAACGTTACATGCACCTATCAGAACATATTGTGCAATAGAAATGTGGACTTGATGTAGTAACAGTGAAGTGAGTGCGTCGCAAAGATGATTGTCGAAATACAGGAGGTAATGCTTCAATACCCCGCGTAGACAACGAACCATAACGCCATAAGGCATGATCCCCACTCATCTTTCGCTTCACTTCCTGTAGAATCAACTGCAACTATTTTATTTTATGTTTCATCTGATCGAATAACATAATAAAACATTCTAGTATTTGAACAACACTTTTGAAAGATTTATTTAAATGTAAATTTAATTCGATGGAGACAGATCAAATCTTTTCTGTGAAGCTATTGTTTTAAAACAATATGCTTAATATTGCGAATGTTTTATTGAAATAATATCTGTTTTCATAGGAGCTGAATATACAAAAAGTTTTATGTGATATACACGTAGTAGATGTTAGTGCTTTTATTAACCAACTCAATGTTCTTATTTGTGAAATTATTATTTTGCTTACGCTGGGAAGAAATTAACTAAGTCTTCATAATTACATAGATTATATGGCAATTATTCCGCTGTTTTAAGTAGGTAACGATAGTTGTTAAATGTATTGAACGATAATAAATTAAACATTAAATGTAGCTTGCAAAGAAATCTCAAGCCCTGTGTACGTAGCGCGCACTAAACTGTATCAAAAAGTGAACTCGAATAGAGCAGCATCGGCAGGCCTCTCTTTCTCAAGATCAATGTAAAATAGGCCACTGAGGTGCCTTCCGTGTGGACATTTATCTGCTTCATCATCTTCCTGAAAGGGATACTGAATTATTAAGATGTTCTAAACGAAGTAGAACGCATTTTTTTGTTATTGAATACAATTTTAAAATTAACTTGTATTATATGCAAAATAAAAGGTATCAATTCGATGCACTTAGAAATATTTCTGTTGTACATTAAATTCTTCAATATAATTTTATTCTTAAATGATTAACGAGAAACAAATTATTATAATCAATTTAAACGACCTTGAAAAAAAGTTAGGAAAAATTTTGGCAATTATTGTTTTTATATCCTGACCTACCTTACGTGCTGACAGGCAACCTTCTCGTGGTGAAAATCCTTGACCAGCAATAGGACGAACTCCAGTTTAAATTAAAGATCGTGCAGGCCAGTAGGTCAACGCACAGTGCGTGCGAGGCGAGGGGCGTGTCAGTGAGGGGGCTGCAGAGGGGCTAGCGGGGGGCGGGGGAGCAGGTCGCGCGGGCGTTGCACCGCTGCAGCCAGTACAGGCACTACGGATGCCGGCTACGCACTACATCGTAGCTCCGCTACGCCGTAGCGCCCGGTCACCGTGGACCTACATTTATTTCACATGATTGAAATTTTATTTATGTTTAGTAATTACTGTTGTCAGTATTAACAATGAATGGTGATGAGTTGTTTACCTGTGAGAGGAAAATGATATCGCTACAAACTAGCTTTCCCTTTTAATATGTATTCATTACGAATATCATTCTTGTAACGTTTGGCAAATGAATGCCAGTGATACAATTTTCTATCCTGTTTAGGTAGGTATTTTGTGAGTAATAAAACGAAAATAATGAATAAAGTTGTAATGCCAATAAAATAAATTTGTATAACGAGTAAAGATATTAAAATTATTTTCAGAAAATCTTCATGATCAAGAATGTATTAAGTGAGATCAATTTTAGACTTTAGGAAAATCTCAGTGAATTGTTAATAACGATGACTGTAGTAAATTTTTCCGTAAGTGTTACATTAAGTACAGTCGGTCGTTTTCAATCGATTACGTAAAACAAACATCATCACCACTTCATTAGATACTTCAATCTCATTAAATGATCAGTCATTTAGAATTCCTTTTGCCATAAATATGCATGGAAAATTCTGAGTTTTATCACGTTGTATAACACAATAATGAACGTTAGTTATTGCCTTATTAGATGAAAACGCAACATGTGGCAGTGTACATTGCGAAGTGCTTTTTTGAATTCACGCCATTATTGTGTAGAGAGGACGTAAAATATGAACTTTGTTTGCAGGAGGTTAGAGGAAAGAGGCCTTTCAAGATATGGGACAGTTCGCGGAACGTGAGGAAGGGGCTGGTCGTCACTAGCTTCGAAGAGTTAATACACAGAGGTGAGTGCATCTTATTTATGTATTACTCTCTTTTCAGGTAGAAAGCCGATGCCTCTCCAAGTCGATGGACTGATAAGTTTACATTGTAACGTAAGATTATTGCAACTTACAACTGTTGTCATTGTAATCGATGAGTTTACAGTCATTAAGTGTATTAAGTGTATTAAGGTACCTTGTAATAAGATATATGAATTTGAATGAAATCTATGGCAAATGGAATAAAAAATAGATTCGTGTACAACTTTAAATTTTTAATAAAAAAGACTTGTTAAGTGTGTGTCTACACTCATGATGAAAAATTCGGTTTTCCAAAACGTCAAAGATATATGTAGATTATAGGTATGTACGTGCAAATTCACTAAAATATGCAAAATATTCGCAATAATAACTATTATTACATATGTGCAATAAATTTTAAAAATTACTCAATTACAACTTTTGCTTTACAATTTCCCTACTGTTAACGTCTCTGTCAGTAAACGGGGATTACTCGTTTTTTACCATTTTTGCGTTTATTTTAAAAGACTCCATAGTTTTCTTTTTTGTTGCTTCTGGTTTGTGGTTTTTGTCTCGTTAATCAGTATTATATGCATGATGAGTAGCAAACGAATAGGCAGGCTACCTGGTGTTGAGTAGTCGTTGCAACCCATGACCTTTGTAAATGCCAATATAAGAGCAAATAAAAACGATTTTGACAGCCGACTATGAGAGACATGGAAATACTTCCTTATTTGAATCACAGTTCTTCACCCCATAAAAATATCAGTTTTAAATTGAAGTAAGAACATGGGGAATTCAGAGAGAAATAAATATGATGTAGCAGGAATTGTGGAAGTGTAGCATACGTACTGAAGTAGCTGAATTCGATGCATTCTTAAATGTAATTTAAAAAAATACATCTAATATAAATTTTTCTCATTCGGTAATTGTCTTGCGCCACCGTTATATAATTAACTGATTGAAAGTAATTTTTAACAATGGAAAAGATGTGTGTTTTGGAGTTTCTTTCGCCGACTTTTCTCCAGGAAGAAACACTTTACGAGTCGGTGGTAGTTTATTGACGTTCAAAAAGCGTTCTGTAAAGAATCTACTTTGGATAAAAATATTTTGATTTGGTTTTGAAGTGGTCCAATGTCGTGTAAATAAGACAATTATGTATATTTTTTATTTTCACAAAATTTAATAACATGGTTTGTCTGCTAGACGTCAAAATACTATGGGAACATAATATAACATAATTATAATAAAATAGTTAATAGTAACGAAAATACTCCATTTTGTTTTGTAAAAATATAACATATATTTTGATTTAATTCAGGATAGGGATGCTTTAAAATAAATGAATAAATCAGTGACAAAATTCCTGGTGAATGTACACACATAAATTTTACACGTATACAAACATAAAGTCAGATTTTAAAACTGTCCCCTTGAGAGTAAGAGGTCTTGAGCCGGCGCACTTGCCGTGTTCTTGCCGTTGCAAGTACGGTCGACGGTTTACGGGTTACGGCGTAGCGTCGTAGCAACGTAGCGATGTAAAATCTTTTCATACTTTTCGGTCATTGAAGAGAAAAATTCTGTAGAGAGTTCTATCGCATCGGAGTTCAAATGTGGCACAAAGCTGTTTCAAGCTGTGTCAAGTGGAAAATTGATTTGACTTCGAGAGAAATAACTTACAAAACTCTAGAAAATCTAAAAACATCGTCAAACTTATTTCGTTATTCTTTTGTTCTTTGAATTTAATTAAATAATTGAAAGTAACATAACAAATGACAATTTGCTAAGTATAAACAATCTATTGTACTATATTTTTAATACAATCACGTTGTACGCGTACGTGTTTGTAGAGTAATATTTTGTAAATCGTTTAACTCGCCAAGGAACAAGTCGCAAGAAAATTATTATTCTTAGCAGGTTAACGGGTCGTACACCAAACGTACTCATGGCAAAACAGCCTTGGCCCAGTAATCGGTCAGCAATACTCAGTGTGTACTAACCTATATATAAACCCACACATCGCTTCCATTACAGGCTGCAACTTTGAGTGCAATATTGCGAAATAAAATTATAAAGTTTCAATTTCATTAAATAGAGCC